>OZ010736.1:86665537-86715537 GCA_963932295.1 Tipula lateralis | reverse complement strand
CAACCAAATTGTCCAGTGGTTAAAACTGATGCAAAAAAGGAATTTCCATTATAGTTAAATAATCATGTCAGTAGTGAAGTATAGCGACAATTATGCCCATTTGCTTGTGTGAAGAACTTATGAACTGAACCATCGCACCATGTACAGACGGATATTTTGTAGTGTGAGCCGGGTTAATGAATACATCGTATGAATCTACAGTAAATGGACTGATAAAATTAAAAATATCAAGGAAATACTTTATTCGAAAAGTCAATCATGCGTGTGATATATAGCGTCTTAATCGCGACATTGATTCTTCAGAAGGTAAATACAAATTTATCATTTCATCTATTAAAATCAAAGGCGAGAAACGCTTGCTCAGTCACCTTATCCGTGTTGAAGTCTTAAATGTATATAGTAGGTGAAATCGATGGACGAAGATTTCAGACGGATTGTTAAATAATATTGGTTGCAGAAACACCTAATATAATTAGTTAGAGCTATATGCATCAAAGTTCTGGAACGAGTCTAAAATCGTACTCGTTCTTTAACTGATCAGATCCAACTGTTATATCATTTAACTGTTAAATGAACTTAACATAATCTTTATTTGAGTCGTCATTGTATAGTCATAAATACTAAAAGATGTTTTGTTGTCTCTAATCCACAAGAAATGCTTATTAGAGGACATATAACGGGTGATTTTTTTGTGGTTAGGATTTTCATGCATTAGTATTTGACAGATCACGCGGGATTTCAGACAAGGTGTCAAAGAGAAAGATGCTCAGTATGCTTTGACATTTCATAACTGAAGCCGAACGATCTGCCACAACGTCGAATTTTCAGTGAATGGGCCCTAGAAAAGTTGGCAGAAAATCCGCTTTTTTATCGACAAATTTTGTTCAGCGATGAGGCTCATTTCTGGTTGAATGGCTACGTAAATAAGCAAAATTGCCGCATTTGGAGTGAAGAGCAACCAGAAGCCGTTCAAGAACTGCCCATGCATCCCGAAAAATGCACTGTTTGGTGTGGTTTGTACGCTGGTGGAATCATTGGACCGTATTTTTTCAAAGATGCTGTTGGACGCAACGTTACGGTGAATGGCGATCGCTATCGTTCGATGCTAACAAACTTTTTGTTGCCAAAAATGGAAGAACTGAACTTAGTTGACATGTGGTTTCAACAAGATGGCGCTACATGCCACACAGCTCGCGATTCTATGGCCATTTTGAGGGAAAACTTCGGAGAACAATTCATCTCAAGAAATGGCCCGGTAAGTTGGCCACCAAGATCATGCGATTTGACGCCTTTAGACTATTTTTTGTGGGGCTACGTCAAGTCTAAAGTCTACAGAAATAAGCCAGCAACTATTCCAGTTTTGGAAGACAACATTTCCGAAGAAATTCGGGCTATTCCGGCCGAAATGCTCGAAAAAGTTGCCCAAAATTGGACTTTCCGAATGGACCACCTAAGACGCAGCCGCGGTCATCATTTAAATGAAATTATCTTCAAAAAGTAAATGTCATGGACCAATCTAACGTTTCAAATAAAGAACCGATGAGATTTTGCAAATTTTATGCGTTTTTTTTTAAAAAAAAGTTCTCAAGCTCTTAAAAAATCACCCGTTATATGTCGTGTAATTAATTTCTATTGCGGGGAGGGTATTATGTCCATCCGACAAAGTTAGTGGTTATGTACCGTTGATCAAATAAGGAAAGAAAAACATTCATCTTGAATAGAAGGCATTTGAGGATCGTGGTGAATAGTGTCTATGTGTTTATTTCACTTATGATGTCATTCAAATCATGGAATAATGGCCTGAGGATATCAACTATTATTCATAATTCTGAATCCAAAACGAAACGACTTAAATTGTGAAATAATTTTATTACTTAACCGCCAAGGTAGAGCAGTGGTTAAAGCTGCGGCAGTTGGAGCGGTCATAAAGAAAGAAAAAATCGAAACCGAACAAGGAGTTCAAATAAAGAAAAGAGGGCTTCCACTATTTATGCTCACTTTTAATAATAAAGAAAAAGTAGAAGATGTTTATAATATCAAGGCAATACTTAACATGAGAGTAAAAATAGAGCCATTGAAAAAAAATAGCGGTCGCATACCGCAGTGCAAAAAATGTCAAGGTTTTAACCATACCCAGAAATATTGCCAAAGAGATGCTAGATGCGTTAGGTGTGCTGGTAAACATCATGCTCAGGTATGCCCGGTTGGTAAAGATGTTCCTGCAAAATGTATTAATTGCTTACAGCCACATCCGGCAAATTATAGGGGATGTGAAATACCTAAGTAGCTACAAAGATTAAGGGATAAATCACGAAAGCAAAATTCAGTAATACCGGAGAAAACTAATCAACCTTTCACCAAAGCGGAACCAAATGAAACGGGAGAGCGGAAACTTTACTCGCAAGTGGTAATGCCGAAATCTATTATTTCAAGGAGCACATATGGTTGTATCCTCAAACCGTGCTTCAAAAGATACTAATAAGCATAGAAGCACTTAACATTAGACTAGCTAAACAAGAGAAATGTCTTGAAGCCCTAAGTAAAAGGCTAGACAAGCAAACCTCTCTAAACGAAATGGCATCCATTCTCTATTAAAATGTCTCAAACAGCAATAAATAAAACATTAAGAATAGTAATCTGGAATGCAAACGGGCTAATGCAACATCTTCCAGAACTAGAAATTTTTCTAAATTCCGAGAAAATAGATATATGCCTAATATCTGAAACCCATTTTACTACAACTTCATATGTCAAATTATATGGATACAGTTGTTACCATGCCATTCATCCAGCAGGAAGAGCAAGAGGAGGATCGTCAGTAGTAATTAAAGAAAACATCAAACATTATATAGATCTTAAAATTGAAGAAGAATTTATGCAAGTAGTCACAATAAAAGTATATATAAATAACAACAAAGAATATAGCGTATCGTCAATTTATAGCCCTCCAAGATTTAATCTACTAAAGGAAGACTATTGCACATTATTTAAAACACTTGGATCTTGTTTCATAATAGGAGGTGATCTTAACGCAAAGAACACATTCTGAGGATCAAGAGTAACCTCTAAAAAAGGAAGAGAGTTGCTTGCAGCAGGACAACAATGCAGCTGCGATTTTCACTCCGGAAATCAACCAACATATTGGCCTACGGATAGAAACAAATTACCCGATCTTATAGACTTCTTTGTCACCAAAGGTATAGACGAAAATTACATATACCTAGAAAGCAGCGACGGGATTATGTCAGATCACACACCTGTTATTATGACGATCAGTGCAACGATTGTTAAGAAAACAAGTCCACCATGGCTAACAAACAACAAAACCTGCTGGGGAAAATTTCAGAAACTTATTGAGGATAATATTAATCTCCAATGGCCAATTACAAATCCGATACAGCTAGAAGAAGAACTAGAACAATTTAACAGCGTCATACAACAAGCGGCGTGGAGTAGTACACCATCAAATACAACAAACACACGCAAGAATGTTATTCATCCCTTGGAAGTTAGGGAATTGGTAGCAGCAAAACGAAAAGCAAGAAAAGCTTGGCAAAGGAATCGAGCGCCTGAATATAAAACTACTCTAAACTTTTTGTCCAACAAACTAAAGCTGCTAATTAAAGAAATAAAAAATGAATCCATTAATAAGTACCTAAGTAGCCTGTCTGGGGAAAAAGATACCGAGTATTCTCTTTGGAAAGCAACAAAAATGTTAAAACGACCTAAACTTCAAATGCCTCCAGTTAGAAACGATGATGGAACTTGGGCTATAAGCGCAATCATCTTGAAAACGCGTTCCAGGCTCTACCTAGACAAACAGTAGGTGAAAACATACCACCAGTACATAAAGTGGACAACTATAATATAGCTGCTGTCACAGTGCAAGAATTAAAAGATGAAATCAAAACTAACCTAAATGCAAAGAAATCTCCAGGATATGACTTAATTACAGGACAAATAATAAAAGCCCTACCTGAAAAAGGAATACGAAAGCTACTCCAAATAATTAATGCAGTATTCAGACTTAAACACGTTCCAAATCAATGGAAAGTCGCTGAAGTCATCATGATTCCCAAACCAAACAAACCGTTAAATGACAAAAATTCGTATAGACCGATTTCCTTACTTCCAATAATTTCAAAAATATTCGAGAAATTACTGCTTAAGCGACTCAAACCAATAATTGCAGAAAGAAATCTTATTCCACCTCATCAATTTGGCTTTAGAGAAAATCATTCAACAATCGAGCAAGTGCATCGGATTACAAACTTAATTGAAGATGTACTTGAAAAAAAGAAAGTTTGTTCTAGTATTTTTTTGGATGTAGCACAAGCCTTCGATAAAGTTTGGCATAAAGGCTTGGAATACAAATTAAAACGAGATTTACCAAAGCAATTCTATGAAATACTTAAATCTTACATAGCTAACCGGCACTTTCGTGTTAAACTAGATGGTGAATACTCGGAAATGAAGAAAATATCAGCAGAAGTACCACAAGGTAGTGTTCTGGGACCAACTTTATATGTACTATATACCTCTGATCTACCAACGATAGAAGAGACAACTATAGCAACGTTTGCAGATGACACAGCCATATTAGCAGTTGCTGATAATATAGAAGAATCCACAAGCAAATTGCAAAGAGCGACTAATATGGTTAACAATTGGACGAAAAGGTGGCGAATAAAACTGAATGAAGCAAAATCTGTTCATGTAAATTTCACCAATAAAAAGGTTGATTGTATACCAGTAGAACTAAACTCCCAGCCAATTCCATATGCAAACACAGCAAAATACTTAGGCATGACTCTTGACGCGAAACTAAAATGGAAAGAGCATGTTAAAAAGAAAAAAGAAGAATTAAACATTAGATACAGAAAGATGAATTGGCTCTTAGGGAGAAGTTCTGAGCTTACTTTACATAATAAATTGCTACTGTACCGGCAAATACTTAAGCCTGTATGGACTTACGGTATTCAGCTCTGGGGCTGTACAAAGCAAACAAACGTCAATATCATCCAGTCATTCCAAAGCAAAGTCCTACGTGGAATAGTAAATGCACCGTGGTACGTGAGAAATGACAACATCCATAGAGATTTGAAGATGGATTTCGTTAGCGTAGAAATAAATAAATACGCAAGACAACACATGCAACGGATTAGTCAACATAAAAATGCTGAAATTCGCCGAATGTTGGATGACACAAATCCAGTAAGAAGGCTGCGAAGGAAGAAACCACTTGATCTACTAGATCCAACCTGGATCGGCTAAAAAAATATAATAAAATTATGTAAAAGGTACTAGCCTAAGGGCTATAACGCTTCAGTCGTGAATTTAAATAATAATGCAAGATAAATTACTAGATGATTTGTAAATCAGTTGTAATAAATAAATAATTTAAAAAAAAAAAAAAAAAAGTTGGAGCGGGAGGTGCCGGGTTCGATGCCCATAGGGGCAGGAAGAAAAAGGGATTTTTCACCATGAGATTATACGATCTGTGATGTGAATGAACACAACTCACACGAATTTATGGGCCGACCATCTTCCATGCCAGCACTAGAGACTGGCATGGAGCTATGCAGATGGTTAGGAAAATCGGACCTATAGCCGTACATCCTCGAATTGGCCGTAATGGCGTAAAAGTAAGGACGTAAATAAGCAAAACGCGAAAGAGTGGAGAATGCCTTAAGCTACAAAACAGATTGCAAAGAAATAAAAATAAAAACAATTTTATTACTGAAAAAATGATAGATTGTAGCTTCCCATTGAATAATTGAATTGAATTAATATTTTTTGTTCATCAGTATTACTATTTTTCTATTTTACGTAAATCTTTATTGCAGAATTAAAGCAGTTTAAGTAATCTCTTTAATAGTTTTTGTCTTCGTAGTGTACCAGCAATCTAGCTCCTTTGGTTCCGACAGTGTTACATACTGACCTCTATGCCAACTGTAACACCTACTATAACACGGTTCTCATTATACTCTTTACATTTTCCGTTTATTCACATTTACAATATATAATAAACTCAAAGAAACGGGTGAAACTATTGAATCGGCTGAAAACGGTTCATCCTAATGTTTTTTTCGTGGCACAATTTAAATGGTTTTTTCAAAATGGAGCTGTCATTGTTTGATTATTTTACTTGTGACTATCGAAGAAAATTGTAAGTATTGGATTTCTTTTGTTTTTGACTTAGTTCAAGAAAAATTTTATTATGACACTTAAATGTTAATCGAATAAAAAATCAAAACGATCTGACGATAATATAAAATAAATCGATCGATAAATTTTTATAAATAAATGCTATAAGCCCGCCAATCAAGATATTTCGCCAATTATTGTTTACGTGCACTAACTAGTTTATCTGGATATCCACTTGTTCATGATATATTATTTTGAGTTTCTTAAACACTATCGTTGTAATTAAATTTATTGTTTTTGATTAAAATCTACATTCAACTTTAATAATATAAACATTATAATTGATAATCTAATTAACATAAATTTGTGATTTAACTTTTGTTCAATAAATAATTAGAAAAGTCAATAAATCAATTTTTTATATCATGTTTTGTTGATTTTCCAATTTAGGATGAAGAATTATTGTATAATTTTCATAACTAAACTATGCATATCTATAATAAATTTCAATGACTTTAGAAAGTTTTTATTTAAAACAATATTAAATTATAACATATTCGTAAATGTTTCACAATTTGCAACATTGTTTATGTGTATACGTGTTATTGCACTTACATATTTGCAAATACGTACTTGCACCACAAATATTTTCATTGCAGTATAGAACAAGCTCAAGAATTCCACATATTTTATTAAATGTAATCAAATTAAAGTCTTATTGTGCGATTCGTTAATAAATATCTTCTCCTTTGATGTTAACATGAAATTTAAATAATTTATATTTTTAATTCAAAAAAATCAAAATCAACAAAAGAAATGATGAATAAATAATTTAAATTTATTACAAAAAAAATAAATTAGTTAATGTTTTTCATTTCAATCGCCATTGTATGCATTTGTTAGCTATATATAGTCAAGAATATGCCGGTAATATGTTTCAGTAATTATGGTAATAATGTATATTAAAAGGAGCTAATATTTCATCCTGTCAAAAACTTTAATTATATCTATATACATACATATATATAATTATGTGCGACTACAGATAATGGACTGATTAAACATATTATGTTATTTAGGTTTTCCATAATGCATTTCTATTTGTACTGTAAGTGAAACGAAGACAATTAATATAAATATATAATATTTACTTAATTAATTATGGAGGGATTGACCCTTTGTGAATTCTTCGTAGTCTACTGAATGAAACATAACATTTTAAATTAATCTCATCTCATTTCTGAACGATCATTGACTTTTATTATACATACTTTGAATAACCAGTTCCTTCAACGATACCGATATTACATATAATCAAAAATGGTTTAGTTACCTAATTTATAAAAAGCTATTTGAATCAATAAGAGGTCAGTAGACATAATACCTTAGACGAATATTCCAAATGAAGGGTGTTTCTTAGAGGTTCACAACTTTCAGTTGGCAAATGGCAACACTGCTTTATTTGAAAATCCATTTAACAGCTGATAGTTGATTTTTGTTTAGTTTGGTTTGATATTTCATTATGGATTCATTTGGTTTGACATTTCATTCGGTGAATGGGCGAATTAATATTGATGTTGAATTTCCATTCAAAACTTTGATGAAGCCCATTTTCGGTTGAATGGGTACGTAAATAAGCAGAATTGTTGCATTTGGAGTGAGGATAATCCACAATATTTTGTCGAAACACCATTACAACCACAGAAAATTACTGTTTGGTGCGCCATAAAGCTGGCGGAGCCATTGGTCCTTATGTTTTCAAAACCGATGGTCATAATGTTACTGTCAATGGTGAACGGTTAGAAATTTTTTCGTACCTCGATTAGTTCCAAAAGAACGAAGCCATGCTTACAGCGCGCGCTACAATTGATTAAGTCAAAGAAACTTTCGATGAAATATTGAATTATTTTTTGAACTAATTTCTTTGAGGTTATGTAAAGTTTTTTAAATACTTCGATAAACCAGAGACAACTGAATACCTGGAAATCAACATTCAAAGAGTTATTGGCTACATACTGCCGCAAATGCTTCGAAAAGCGACCAATATCAAATAGGTGTTTCAGATTGCGCCTTTTACCTGCCAGCTGTGAACGCATGGCCGAGATCTTATTTAAAAATTAATGTCATAAAATTTGCTATCCACTAAAGTCCCTTTCATTGATATTAAAAATATATTTCTTTGTTTAATTATGATTCAAAGTTGTGTAACTTTATAAAAACCGCCCTTAAGATATACATTTATCTGACACGTTCACCGATATTTGATAGATTAGTGCTAATTGAAAGTTTGTTTCTTCAATGATTAATGTTTGTCATAGTTGCGACCATGTTTTAATATTTACTACATAATAGTATTTACAACATAATATTTACTACATATTTCTTCTTTTTTTTTTACGGTTTCATATAATGTATAATTATTAAGTATATTTAGCAAGCTAATGAGCCAAATGCGATACAGTTCCAGATAGTTTTCAGTTTAACTTAAACAAACAATTACACCCCGATTCCTTTAGTCGTGTCACTTGTAGCGACAGACAAATATTGGTATTCTCTTAGTCGATTTAAAAAATTTCTTGTCACTTGGAACGCGCCATTTAAAGGCGCGGGAAAACTTCATTCGCATATTGAAATTCACCCTTATTCCCATAGTTGTCTTGTTTAATTCGCCGTGACAGTTGTCGCATCACTTAAATTTAAAATCAGTATTCCCTTAGTCGCCTGCAGTGAGTGACGTGACAAATATTAAAACCTCAATTGATCGGGCAACACAAATAATTTCCTCAATATTTGACAATTATTTTGGTTGTCAATTTTGTTTGTTGTTTATGATTTTTAAGCAAATTTATTTATTTAAATTATTATCGCTGCGTTTCTATTTAAATATTAAATATACATACACCAACCAACGAAAATTGCAGACGAAAATAATATGGATGCCGGACAAAGAATTCGAAAGAATGCAATTAATGAATTCAATTTGTTAAATATTCAAATATTTTATTAAAAATAAAAAAATAAACATTAAAATTGTATAAAAAAGCATATTTCATTTTTCTATCTCGTATTGGACGTCCCAATGAATTTACTTTTTCAGCATTCCATTTATTTGTAAACTCTAATTTTGAACTATCAATATACACTTTTGCTACCCCTACGTTTTTCTCCATGCACTGCCTGTGATTTTAATTTTACTACTAATTTTTTTTGTTGGTTCTTACAGGCCATTGTTGGCCCGTACCGTGTCTACAATCTGACTCCAACGGTTTCGATCACGAGCCAGATCTTCATACTATTGCAAGCTGGAAGATGCCAGATCGCTCTCTACGCCGTGAGGCCATCGTCGCCGACAGCGATCACTTCGCCTACCGAAAGGCGGCTCTCCCTTTAAAGATCGCTGTATCATTCGTTTCGGATCAGCACGGAGAAAGTGACCGAGCCAGCGAACTCGCTCCCCTTTAATTTCAAGCATGATATCAGGAATTTGCATTAAATTCCTGATCTCGTGGTTCAATAAAACTCGGTATGTGCCATCATCGTCGCGTTTAGGGCCATATATCACACGCATTATTCTTCTCTCGAATGTTAGAAGCCATCTTCATACTCATCCGTCTAGGTCCAACTCTCACATCCATACATGACAACGGGTCTGATCAACACTCTGTACAACTTCAGCTTATCCGTATTTGTAAGATACTTTCAGAAGTGGACGTAGGTGACACAAAGGCCAATTGCCAGCAGCAAGGCGAACCTTGACACCCCTCCCACACTATTTTCCAATACACTCTGTACAATTTCAGCTTATCCGTATTTGTAAGATACTTTCAGAAGTGGACGTAGACGATACAAAGGCCGATTGCCAGCAGCAAGGCGAACCTTGACACCCCTCCCACACTATTTTCCAATAAATTTGAATCTCATCTCTCTTTCAAACGTGTGGTTACCACTACTGAAATCAATTGCGTCTTGGTCTCGAAAACCAGAGATCAGATATTTTGTTTTGAACTCGTTGATTTTGAGACCAACGGAAGCTGAAAACTGTGCCAGTGGATCAAGTATCTCTTTCACTCCTTTGCCATCTAATCCAATCACACAAATATCATCTGCATATGCAAAAAGTTGATTGGATTGTCGGAATAAGATATTGTTCTGAGGTGTTTCACATTTACGACTAATAAATAAATACTACTGAATAAATAATAATTTAAACAATGTATTAATATACATACTTCAAAATATATGTAACTTAAAACTAACGTTTTTTCTTTTTCTGTATTGATATCACATTACAAAACTGCACGTGTAAAAATGTCGCCTATGTCGACAAGAAACTTTTCTAATGACTACTAGAATATCATGTTTATCGCTTGATTCACCGACCGTCGTCATATTCGCTTAAGAGAATACAAAAAATCTATTGTCGTAACAAACGCCAGGTGACTCGACTAAGAGAATAAGGGTGATTATTAGTATTCCTTGATTTATTTTGTCAATAAAGTCCACAATTTTGCTCTTGGGTATATAGTTGATATGTACCATGGTATGTTGTACTCTTAAATAACTTTTGTCTTTTTTCCATGGAAAATACTAAATTATTTAAATAATTTTGTTTTCTTTATTCATATAAGTGTAAATGGATAAGATTTCTTGAGTGACATTCTTAACATTAGATGGGGATCACTTAACCGGTGGTCTTGACCAGAAAGTTTATTTTACTTTAATAAGCAGCTTCTTTTTGCTGTATAATAATTCTAAACAAACTATTAAACTTTCTGAAACGGACGGCCGCTTTGGTGATTTCTTTCATTGGATTGTAGTGTGTTATATAAGAATTCTACTTTTGTGTATTGTGTGATTGTTTGTTGTAAAATCTTAAAACGGACATAAAGATAGAATGTGTGGAATGGAATGATCGATCAGGTTAGCTAAATATGACCGCACTAAACTATTTATTTATTTAAATAGTTTCCCTTACAAACGAATTGACAATGTATTAGATCATCATATTGTATATAGAAATGCTGTCGGGTCATCGCGGAATTTATACTCCCCACGCGTTAGATGGTGATGGATTGGGAATTATAGGGACACATCTTTAAATACAGCATATGATGAGATGACCCAAAGATGTTTTTTAAAGTACTCCAGTTTTAACTGTCGAGGAGATACAAATACGTATGATGAATATAGAATGGTCCTTACCTATCCCACTAACAATAATAACAAACTCAATCCCTATGTGAAAATGATTATACTAACAACATATTATAATTTACTAATACATAATGTAGTTAGCAATGACTAGTGCAGTGCATTATCACCTTAGTCGTTTCTGTGATTGTTTCCTTTTCCTAAACCTTATATGTTGGGATGCAAGCAGGGACTGGGCCCGCATAATTTTGGAGTAAAAATTCTCAGATATCTATTTGGAACTCTGCTGAATATACTCCAGGATTATGGTAACACTCTGAGAATCACCGTAACTGGTTGGCTTGTACTTCCCCTATCATATCATATCATATCATGACACAAAACGAAATGTTAAAACTAAATGTTAATTAAAATATTGACCATAAAAAACTACTATTAAATGCTTCATATTTAAAAAATGACTTCAGTTTTTGAATATGGCTTCACTGCATACAAACGATTTCTCATTCATATACATTTTTCCTATAAAATATTTTTCAGTACTGAATAAAAATCGAGACCGCGGTATGATGAAAAACTCTCTTAACCATTAGGCTACAACCGGTGTAACTGAATAAAAATACTTCTCTTGATATATTTTGTCAGTACTGCTATAATAATTTGTTCAGTAACCATAAAAATGTATTCAGTAATGAATAATTTTTTTATACTTTAAATGCTTTTTATTTCTCTCGCACTTTAAGAAAAATTATATTTTTATCCTACTTTGACTATTTTGTCAGTATACTTTTCATAATGGAAATCAGACTTAAATCAGGGCCTTTTGTATAAATTAGATGTGATTAAAAATTTTAAACTACGTTAAAAATAGAATAGATTTTGAATCAATCTTTGGAACATGGGTGATTTTAATTTTTTATCTTCAGGCCAGGTGAGTACTTGATGTCTCATAAAAGTTACGAACAAGTTGTTGTATCTGATAATGATGAAAGTCTAATATTAAATAAATATTTTCAATCAAATTTCTAGACTTAGCCATGAAGAACGGAACTCTTATTATGCTAAGGTTTTAAATGGATGATGAGTCATCTGCATGTCACTGAAAATATTGAGGAAGGCAGTGAAGAAAGAGATTATTTTGTCGGAGAAGACGGCACTAAATGGAGTAAAAAAAACCGGCGCTTCATCGCAATCGTAAACAAATCATATTCCGAGAAAAAGTTGTTGGTCCTAATCGAATAACAAAAAAATTGAACGAGGTTGAAACGTTTTGTGCGATTATGCACTCATCGATTACTACAATCATCTGTCGACACACTAATCGCAAGGCTGAATTTGAATATAATAATTTTAATGAAAAAAATTCCGAGCAACAAATCAAACAATGAACGTTTAGATTTACGTTGGAGAAAGAATGTTTATCCATCATAAAGAGCCAAAATGTGACCAAACGAATCAGAAATATAATCAGGTTTATTCGCTTTGATCAGCAAAACACAAGAGCTACTGCAGTTGCTACTGACAAGGCAGCACCAATCACTGAAATTTTCCGAATGCTAGTTGAAAATCTTCGCCAAAATTATAGACCATCGGAAAATATTACTGTCGACGAGCAGTTATTTCCATTCAGAGGTTGACTCAGTATACATACCATCAAAACCGGCCAAGTATGGCATCAAAGTGTGGTGGGCGTGTGATGCAAAAACTTATTATCCGTTGTGTGGCCAAATATACACTGGAAAAGTGGGAAATAGGAGGGATGTTAATCAAGGGGAGTGTATAGTTCTGGATCTCGTGAAACATTATAACATACTGGTAGAAATATACAACTGACTCTATTTCTTTACATCCATTTCTTTAGCAGACACTTTTCGAAACTGGAAATTATCGAAAGTCGGAACCCTCACAAAGAAACAAGTGACGGATGTTGAATGGGTAGCATTATCATGCAGAATTCTCTACAAAGATATAATTTGACATATTTTGAACTACTTGCTTAAGAAAGTCATAATCAGAGTTATATGTTTCCTTACAGAACAATATAATGATGCCTGGAAGAAAGAAAATAGTGTTTTCAAACTCTAAAGAATTATGTCTTTGAAACAGCAGAGGATTCAACAACAAGATTCAACAAAACTTATGGTATAATCGAAAATAATTGTGCATTTAAAAAATATTTACATATATTTCTGAAAGTGAAATTGTAAACAGCCAGGTATTATAGAGACGCAATTTGAGTCCGAAATGAATACAAATATATTTCGTAAAATATTGCCTAGAATGAGAGTACCTACAGAAGTCTCTCTCTAAATCAAAGGATCAAATTAATCAATGTGATTACTGCAAACTAGTTATAAAAATATAAAAGGTTAGTTCAACATTTTAATATCAATACAAATATATCACAGTCTGAAATAATTTTAAAACTCGAAGTATTAAAAAGAGATAATAAAGACGATAAATAAAGAAGATAAATAGTATCGAAACTACAGACAGCGACGATGAAAATAAAATCTCACTGCCAATATCGAACCTCGATACCTCGAATGATTAATGATCAATGTAAGCAATCGATTCTCGCAAATAAATTATCATGTGACCAATTTTAGTTGCCGGTTGTAGCTTCTCATCACGCCGCGGTTTCAAGTTTGACTTCGCCGTTGACCAAAAATTAACATACGCGATTGTGTGTTAACGCATTAGTTGTGACCACCTACAATGTGCACCAATACGTATTAATGGTTCGTGAGATCTCAGTTGTGTCGCGGTTAGGGCCGTTTACGATTTTTAAACCATAAATTATTTATAACCAATTATTTTTATCCATATATAATTTTTTTTTCGACAACATTGGAGATATACTCATAAGTAATCAGTGTGTACTCTCACGACATTCCTGGCGGTATAAATGAATTTATCCAAAATGCGGTGTTTAGCAACCTATTGATAAAATTAAGGACATCCGCTTAAAATTGTAGCATTAAACTTATTACACAATAACGTTTTTGCCACCGATAATCTCTAACTTACCTCGGACCTATTTACTAAAGTTTAGCGAAAGATGAAGTAAAAACAATTTTCGTATTTTGGCGTGGACTCAAAGTTACACACAACGAGTAATCAATTGATATTCTTCCGATAGTTTATGATCTTTCTGGGCACTGGGTGTGTCCAGTAATAATTCGAGAATAAATAAAATTCTTAGGTTCTTATGTGAAATTAATAATATATTTGACGAAAGTTCAACTCAATTTTTGTTAAATTTATAAACAATTAAAGAATTGAAATTAAAGATATGCGAATGACAATCACAACAATCGCAAATAAAATTAAGAGATAAATAATGTTTTCTTGCTCCTCCTGTCCATAGTTTTAATTCAGATGTTAATGTTGCAATAAATCTACACAAATTTTAGCATAGTACACAATAGTTACTCTTTCTTTTCTACATCCAGCTACTGATCCGGTTATCCGAGCAAAGGACCACTTTTGAAACAAAGTAATACAATATGGGATCAGATGATAAGTATCCGAAACTATTGGCGTCGGCCTATCATACATCAACAGTTATGATTCACATAAACACAAAAAACTCGTTAAATGAATCACACATGTATTTTCAGGAATTCATGATCCTGTTCTAACACATAAATATTACTATACCCTTACCACCTTGTTCCTTTTTGAAGTCTTGTCCAGATCAGAAATGCTTTATTTAGAACCAGAACACTTTGTATTGGCATTTCATCCTTTTAAATCACTATCATCTCAGTATTTTATATTCGTCCAAAAAAACAAATATGTAATTGATTCTCTTCAAACAATAAAATAATAGTTTTAAACTTTAAGGTTGATTCAAGTCTATCCATCAATAGAGGTTATTTTCGTTTATATCTATATATCAAAGCACACAGGTTCTATACAGTCGGGGCAATGTCTGGTGAATACGGTGGATAGGATAAAACCCAATTGAGTATTTTTTTAAATCGGGTAAAATAAATCTATATATAAATAACTCGAAGAATCAATCCTTAAAATACACCTATGAGTAATTACATAATTGACTTGAAAGTATAAACTTAGAATATATACCATGTATAACACAAAACAACAAGTAACTTTACTTGGGCTACATAATGATAGAAAGTTTTCACACCAAACATATCAAAGAAACGATTCCCATGTCTAATTAATTTTCCTATTCAATCGTATCGCACTCCACAAATACACACCAAACTTGTTCTTAATTACCCGATTAAGGTCGCAAATTATGTTCTAATTGTCAGTTGTTTTTTTTCTATACGAGTAGAGGTATAACATAAATTCCCTTTTAAGACAAACAAGTCGCCGCTCGTATCAATGCATCTTTCCATCATCATCAATCATCAACCTTGATACTCGTAATGTAAACAATTTAGACCACGATTTTATGTCCAATTAAATTCAAATTAAACAAAAATAAAATTCAACGATTTTGAGGTCACCAACAAATGTAGCTTATTCGTCATATTTCTTTTTGAGAAAAGTGTAATATAATAACTAATTAAACATACTCGCATATGTGTTTGGATATATAAAGATTTTCTCGACAACTCGAATTGATAGATGTCGATGGAATGTGGAAAAAGAAAGTAAAAATTCTTATCGAGCAACAATTGATAATTCATACACAGATTCAAAATGAAAAATCGTGATTCACGAATAATTTATTTATTAAATAAAGTTTTACATGATCAAATTTACAGTTTTACGAAAAAGTTGTGCATGGATGCGATCAATAGCGAAAATTTCGATTGTATATATGTATGTATAGGCACTAAATAATGTCGGTGCACATCTCTGACGAATAATTTATAATTTTTTTGAATTTAAACTCAAATATGTTTATTGTAATTTTGAAACTCTCTTTAAAGTGATATTTTTATTATTTAATCAATTATTTACAATTTGATTTTGTAAACTACAATGGTTACTCCTTTATCAAGTTTATACAAATACTAATTTAATTTTTATCAAAAAATTTGTTATATGCTATTTTTACTTCAGTAATAGTTTTGTTCTTGTTTTTTATTGATGGTTCCACTCCTTTTATTTAACAAAAATCTATTCTGAATGATGTCATAAATTTTTCTAGCTCCTATTTTTTCGTTAAATAAATTGAGGTTACACTGTTCTATGTAGATCTCTAGTTCCTCTTACTTGTTCATTAGCGGTCCTTTTTGTATTCTATGTTATACTTGTAAATTGGTGCCAACATCCGTGTAATTGTGTTTTTCGTAGTAAACTACTCATTTAATAAATATGTCACTCAATGGCATAAAAGCCCGTTTATAACCCATTACTCTTCCAACACCGGGCGAAACTTGCACGGTTTAATAAAATAATACGTCTCTAATAAAAAAAAATTCAATTGAAGATTGGTGTTAATTAGCAGGTTACAATAATGTTTTGTATATAGATAATTTGGTTCTTTAGTTTTGAGAAGTTTCTTAATTAAATCGCAAACCTGATGCTCATTCCAAAAATGAGTGCAACCATTAAAATATATTTAAAGAGTAGCTATATTCTCCTGTAATATACCAGATAAGAAAACATAACCGTAGAGTAAATTCAGAAGAAAGTAGAAAATAAATATTCGCTATTAATTAACTATTATCTTGTTCACGTGGTTCGTAGTGTAGTGTAGCGTAGTTATGACTATAGCACTTATATGACCGTTCACCTGGACGTGTAGTGTAGTAACTCTACCAATATGCCCCTGTTGTTGAAATATTGTACTCAGCATATTTGACATTTCTCAATGTTTTTTTGTTTGGCGTTGGTGTTAAAAATGTTTTAAATTCTTCTGTTTCCTAAATTTAAATTATTGTCACTATCAATATCAATTTTGTTTTTATTTTTCAATAACATACGATCTCAATTCCGAATGATTTTGAATTAAAAATTTTAACTAAGCACAATTGTCAAAAGATAGTATACTACACTACGCTAAGTGTTCACATGGTGCGTAGTTTCAACTACACTACACTACACTACAGCATTTTGACCGTAGTTCATAATACACTACGGTAGTGTTTTTTCTTTGTTCACGTGGTGAGATAATACACTACACTACGAACCACGTGAACAAGATATATATCAGTAAACAAAATCACTTCATCCAAACAACTAAGAAAGCCTAATCTCATCTTACATACTGAACTAAATAATTTCCCCATGTAAAAGTTGTTTTAAAACTATCTCTTAATTCCTAACAGAAGTTGAAAACAAAATAAGTGACGTAGTAAAATGGATATCAGAAAAACAAAACGTATCTAACGATTTTTTGTAATCATAGATTGTGATTTACTAGCATATGAAGAAAAGTCCAAATTAAATACCCAATCTAAACCCTCATTAACCCTCGTACATATTATTTCTAATAGTATAGTTCTGTTCAAACTAACTATTTCTATCAAGTTGGAGACCATCAGCGAACATATGAAATGAATAATTATGATGAAACGAAGATTCAATCTCAATAATGTACATATAGAAAACAAAAAACATCTGAAGTAACTGGAACAAAACCAGAATAGCCACTACCAAAAAACTATATGTGAACGATCTGGCAAATAATTAATCATTAATCTAACAGCCGTAATAGAAAATGTATATTGTGTGATCAACTTTTTATAAAGAATTTTGTGATTAATAGAATCAAATGCCTTAAAGATTCATATAAATAGAGGACAAGATTACAATTTTTTTGGAATTATTTTATTAAGAAAGAGGATGTTAAGATAACATCAAAACTGTAACATTAGATTAACAATATACCAAATTTGGATTCGGGCTAATAAAATAATATGAAAAAGTCCAACGAACTACATTACATCGAAAGTAAATTAACCCGTGAATACGAGTTCTCAAAGTAAACACTTAAGCTCTAAATAAGCAAGAGTTGTATGCAATAAGCGCAGTTAATTAAAGGATAAAATTGTTCAAAGGGTTGATATATTTAGCAACTTTAATAGCATAATTTAATAGCAAAACTTATAATACGTCAAAGATTTATGACAAAGGTATCAGTATAAGAAAATATAAATCGCAACAATAGTTCTTGGAAAGCAGATTTCATACTGCTAATTAATTTGCTTCTTGTGCGAATATTTAACTAATAACAACCTACTAAATCATTTAACAATATTTCACTGTGTTCCATCAATTTATATTTAATGTCAACAATGAGAAAATAAGGTCTTCACAAAACATTTTCAATAATTTATTGTTGCACAACGACTAAATAAATTCTATTTGTGTAATTTGCAAGATATTGATGGACCACCAGTTCAATTTTATAATTTAAAAAATGGAATTAAATTAATAAGTTTAAAAAAATATTATAACTAAGTATTTAATTTTTATAGTTCATTATTTTATTTTTAAGTGAATTTAATAATTTTTTATTGAACTTTTATTCTATTTATTCTATGCATTATTCTATGCATAATGTATTTCTTATATGTACCAATTTTAAATGATTAAACTAATGTTTAATTTAATTATATTTAATATCAGTTTATTAATTTCACAATAAACCAAACAACTAAGTATCTGTAAAAGATTATATTATAGCTTATCAAATTAATATTATTTAAACTGACTTCAGCATTGTGTGACGTAAGGATTTCTAAAAGGTTCATAATAGAATTGAAATGAATTTCTTTTAAAAATTCTATATGGTTTAATTTAATATCATAAAATTGATCTTTTCAAAACAATAGGAAAATCTCTATAAAACTATGTGATTTTTTAAATTGGAAAAACTTTAAGTTTAAACAAGAGCGTCATATAGGCTAAAATCTATGGAGAAATCCTATTGATTTTCTTTGTTAAATATGTTTGTTAAATATGTTAAATATATGACAATTGTGCTTAGTTAAAATTTTTAATTTTAGTGTATATATATATATATATATATATATATATATATATATATATATATATATATATATATATATATATATATATATATATATATATATATATATATATATATATATATATATATATATATATATATATATATATATATATATATATATATGAGGTTAAGCCTTCATAACTGTATAAAACTCCCATAAACGTTTAGTATTCTTAGTTAATGTTAATAAAACATGATAGACTTGGAGAGCACCATCAATTTCAAAATTGTAATTCATAATATACTTTTGAAGATAATTGGAGTATTCAAAATTCGTCGCCAACAAATACGAGGAGTAGATTAAATTATCTCGATTAGTTTTGACAAAATCTAGTAGAAAGTCAATACGTGATTGATTTCATATGAAACAAAGGTTCTGATGGATAAATTGCATTCTTTTTCTACTGAAAACAAGCCCATGTCTGAGAGAGTACATACAAGAGAAATTTCAAAATGTCGTGATAGATCAGGTAGCGTAAAATGAATTAATAAACTATTCGATGATGTGATAAATCTAAGAAGCTAAGAAGCATATAAGACATTGATAAGAAAACTCGATAATGGAGGCCAAAAACAGAAAATTCACTTAACACAAGATTAAACACAAATGATCATTTACTGTGTCCAAGATGAATTAGTATCGGCTTAATAAATATAGCAACTATCTTAAAACTCATCTAGTTAGGTGATGCTTATTTTCATTTAAAAGGTAACGCAAATAACGAAAAATAGCAAAAGTTCGGGGAGTTACAAATTTAAAAAAATAAAAATTGCCAATTACTTTCGGTTTAACACATAAGGCAACCAAAGTACAAACATGAAATAACCTAAAAAATACTAAAGTTTTTGGCATGATTTCGGTATAGAATTTTATAAAACTTAATTTACCAGGGAATTATACATAACAATTTATTTGTAAACAATAATCATAAAAAAACAAACGTATTACTCACTCCTCTATTATTTATATGTTGATCTTCCAAATTGTTTTAACTTACCTGAAATAAAAACAAAATAATACATATTTATATTACATATAAAAGACGACGCCACCAATATTTTCAAAATTAAAACACATTTATATGATATATTCTCATGTTTCTATAGTACGATATCATACCACAAGTGAACGAACCCTTGAAAATAAACTATAAGTTTATGAAAATAAACAATTGAAAGTGAAATTAATAATTAAGAATTATATTTAGAATATAATTCATTTTTTTCTATATAACAATTTTTAATTTATTTCTTTTTAATGTCTACTTCGTGCTGTCGTAACGAAATTGATAACACAAAAATACTTGAATATTAATTATTTGTAGACTCTTAATTACCATATGACAGTTGTATCAAGCTTGTTTAATTTGTACAATTGTTGAATAAACTGAGTTTGTATATAATATGTAATATAAACTACTTGTATTGTGAAACGAACGTTAGACTATTTAAAGGTAATTTTATATGTACTAGTGTAAACATTAGATGATGATAGTAGAAAAATCTAGCTACTCATTAACTAATTAATATTTTGATGAACTGTATTAAATTTTTATATAAATCTCTAAATTTATAGCCAAAAATCAAACGAATTAATTAAAATATTACGGTCGTAAAAGTTTTAATATCATCGTCAAAATTATTAAGTTACAAATAGTTGACATAAATATGTCAAAATATTTAAGAATATAATTTTGTTTATGAAATATACTTGTGTCAGTCTGTTATTTAAGAATAAACTATTTATGGGACTGACTAAAAATAAAATAAATATTTTTAAATTTTAATTTATTCAATTTATATTATGTGAACTTTATCTATCTAACTCTAGCTGAAAATTTGGACATTGGAAATAGATACTAACAAACCTTGTATGAGAAGATCTGCCTTTGATTATTTCAAAAATAAAATTGATTATGTTCAAAATTAAAATTGTTTATACATTATAACGATCGATTCAAATTATTATCCATTAGTAATAAATAAATAATTAGATGTATATTTATTTAATACAACTGAGCATATGTATGTACATGATAATTATAGATTATGACAAATATAAGAAACTAAAAATTGGAATACTGAGTAATAATCCTAGCAAAGGACAATTAAACTGGAATCGAATGTAGTGTTTATTTATTACATTTGTTAAATTATTATGTCTTTATGAGTAATATTTCACTTGAAATAAACAACAACAAAATTATTCTTATTTAAATAAATCATTTTGTTATGTTTATCAATGTGAATCTCTATATAACTCTTCACTTGTACCAATTGAAAATGAATCACAAAATCATTATAAGAATTTCAACAAACATGATTGTGTCAATTGTTATAATTATTTCCGTGATTAAATTATCAAAACTATAAGTATGTCAAGATCAATTTTCACATTCTGGGAACTTCAATTAGAAATCAACGTCAGGATGCCTTCTATTGAACTATTAAGACAATTTTTGGTAAAAATATTTCGTAATCGTAATGAGAAAATCTTGGTATCGATATGGTAGGTACTACATAGTTTTATGGATTTATTCTATGGTTAATTTTGTGTGTATAAAAACTGATACATTTCGTAATGAGATAATTTAAAATGTCAAAAACGCATAAAATTGATGAGTATTATATATGTAATAAAAACAGAAAACAGTTAATACTGAGGAAAGAAGTGGATGAAATTTTATATTGATTTACCTGATTTACCAATTGAACCAAATAAACAAATAGAAACTAGGTTATGAAATTTCATGCACCATAAATTAGTGCAAAACCATCCGCTTTGGATTCAATAGACTATTATACTTATAAAGGTATTTTATACTTCTAAATTATAACTGTTAAGTGGTGCTTTGAAAGATACTCAAGATTATCTTCAGTGTAATTGTTTTTTAACTCATGGATTCTAAGCGATATGTAAAATTTTAAGTCTATCAATGGTATCTCAGCATGCACTTTTCTAAGTCAAATTACTAACTTTTATTTCTTCCAAAAAGGGCTGGCTGGTTGGTTTTCTCAAGGTTGGGTGTAGGATTTTCGGTGAGTAACTAAACATATACATACCTATCCCTACACTGCTCCAACTCACTGTAATAAAGCAAACCAACCGATTTGCCAACCGATTATAATAAAGCAAACCAACATATAATATCTACTACGGCACAAACTGTTGTTCATCTCTTAACGATTTGCAGTTTATCGGTTTAACATTCATCTTATATTGATTGGTGTCAGCATATTTTAATATTACGGGAAATATTAAAACCAACCAACCGATAAGTTGATATAGAAATGTCATTCGCTACGTGTAATTGCACTTTTTGTGGTAATTAAAGCATAAATAACGGATGGTTAAACTATAGTGCATGAGTTTTAAATATGCTAACATGACGTTTGGGAATTGTTTTTGGGAAGTATTTCACAGTCATAGTATTTCTAATATCAATCCATTTTATGAGTTATTAGTTTGTAAGTCATAAAATGGATTTAGCATTTCTTATATTTTTTTAATTTGGTGAAATGAATACTATTTTGTTACATTGTTTTATAACGTGATTTATGCGAATAAAACACCAATGATAACATGTATATACGTATATGTAACACGTATACGAAAAATTTGGAAATTTTTGTTGGTTATGATTTTAGTATGCCTATTATTTTGTTACATACAATACTATTTTGTTACATTGTTTTATAACGTGATTTATGCGAATAAAACACCAATGATAACATGTATATACGTATATGTAACACGTATACGAAAAATTTGGAAATTTTTGTTGGTTATGATTTTAGTATGCCTAATCAGCTGTAATACTATGGTAATTATTACTAAACACTCCCTCATTGGTAATCATTCAAACATGTTCAACATGATAATTCTCGAAGCGTAACATCATAAAGGACGGGAAAACTAGACTCGATTTACTCGACACTTATTGTAAATCTATTTAGTAGATTTTAAATACAAAATTTTTTTAATGAAAATTGTTAGTACGAATAAAAAGTAAATAAACAGAAAGATTAAAACTAGATGTTTTACACGTTTCTTTCTTATGAATCCATTAGTCTAAAATAATATTTTAAAATGAACACTTAAATATACATTTTTACCGAGACTCTATTTTTTAAGCTTGCGTTTATTTATTGTTGAATTGAATAATGGTAATATAGTTATCTAGCACTTCATTAATACCACTACGCTTATCACAATATGGATATGTTTAACTGCCATGTACCTGTTATCCTATATTATCTTTTCTTTACTTATATTTCCTAACCAGCATGTAACCATTAAAATGTTTTATGGATTTTCAAAGAAACATGAATACTTATTGTCGATCGTTTAGCTATATATCGTTATGTTGATGTAAGACATAAATTTCTGATCTCATGATTGAATAGTACTCGGTACGTGCCATCAACTTTGAGCCATATATTACACGCATGATACTTTTCTCGAATGTAAAAAGCCAACTCTCACATCCATACATGACAACGGGTCTAACACTCGGTCCAATGTTAGCTTATCTGCATTTGCAAGATAGTTTGATTTCAGAACTGGACGTAGAGTATATAAAGCCCGATTACTAGCGGCAAACCGAACCTTGATATCCTCTCCAACACTATTATAGTAAGTAATGAGAGATCCAAGATATTCAATCGTGTGGTTACCACACATTTTTAAAACCAGAGATCAGATTAGTTTTTGACTCGTTGATTTTGAGACCAACGAAAGCTAAACATTGTTCTAGTGGATCAAGTATCTCTTTCACTCCGTTGCCATTAAATCAAATCACACAGATATCAACTCCATATGCAAAAAGTTGATTGGTTTGTCGGAATAAAATATTATCTTGAGGTGTTGCACTTTGGAGGATGTATTCCAACATGAGATCAAAAAGTATCAGAGACAGCGCATCTGTTTATCGCATCGCACAGCGGAAATTATTGCAAAAGTTCTCAATCGAGTGTTCTCAACTGTCACACAGCATTGTGACTGCGTTACTACCATTTGACATAGATGTACATATTTGTTTGGTATTCCTAAATATTCAAGTGTATACCATAGCCTCTTACGATTGATCGAGTCATAGGTTTGCTTGAAATCTAGGAATACCTGGTCAAACTATTCGAAATCGGCTAAACTTTAATATATAGGACATGAAAGAATAATTTTGCAGAATTTTTTGGATTTAAAGACAAGTGATCATTCTGGGACTAACTAAAACCCCTTAACTTTTGTTGAAAATGCAATTAGAATTTTACATTAAGATTGAGTAACACAGAAGGTCAAAACATTATAATAGTTGATAACAAATGGAATTATCATTGGCTTTTAAATATAAAATAATACCTTTAATGTGAAACAAGAGTGAAAAGCACAAAAGATCTTTAGAGAAGCTTGTGACAGTAACTTTTTGATCTATTTATTGATTAACTATTTATTTCAAAACACCACAGTCAAAGTCTACTACTTAGCGGAACTGGAAAAAAATTATAAATATATTCCCATATCGGAACAGAAAACTTAGAATAATTTATAAGCAAAATTGTATATATGTAATTTACTTCGAGAAGAAATGAAGGACACGAAACCCTGTCTTGATACAAACAATTGAAAATATAAAAAATTAGAGGCTCAAACTAGGAATTTTAAGCCAAACCAATTCAGTCATATTTTTCACATCTATTTATCATTCTACATTTCTTGTATCTTAAGCTTGTAATAATACTCTAAAACTAATTTATTCTTTTGTTCTAACCTATACACAAAACCGCAGTTAAATGACAAAAACTAGTCAATTTTAATTTGACAGTCACGAAATATAAACCATTTCAATGATAAAACGGTGTTAAACGGTTCAGAAGCATGAATTTATTGTGAATATTTATACTATTCAGGATTAACTAATCTACCTTTATATTTAGTTATGATAATTGGACTATAACTCTGATCATCTCCACCCCATATATTTCACGTACCATGTAGTAATTCAAATGAATATTATATAATTACATGTATATAAAATAATAATATATGTATATAGAAAACAGTTTTATAGTCGTTTTAAATGGTTCTACATTTTTAAGAATGGTAATTAAATTTCTGAATAAAATTTATTTAATTGAAATAGATTATGAAATACAAACATTTATCGTTTTAAATTAAATCGTATAATTTGCATTTTATTTGTAGTTGATGCATTTATACATTTTTGTTTTTTTTGTAATTGCATCATAATTATATACATTATTAAATTTTGGCTTTCAATCAATGCAAGATGGTTTTAATTGCGTTTCAATTTATCAAAATATACAATACAGTTCTTTATAATCGGCAGATACTAAATTTAAGTAAGAATACCAAAATTTCTGTCTGATTTATCAAAATGCGTTCATAATGAAAGTGAATGTGCACATGTATAAAACCAGTTATAGTTTGAATAAATAATGAAGTTTTTATTACCTTTGGTACAGATTAATGTGTGAATTTAATAGGTTTTAATCAAACCTTGTATTACAGTAATTTAATATTCATTTGAGTTGAAAAAATTAATCTGTATAATATAAACAGGTGTTTTTTTCTAAATTCTAGTAACTATCTATACATTAATGTTAAAAAGCGCGAATCTTCAACTGGCATATAAACTTAGATGTACAGTAATACCTCGCACAACGCTGTAGATGCATTCTTGAAAATTGAGCATGATAGAAAACAACGCTAAACAGGCAAGATTTATACTGATATTTAGGAGTTATTCCTGTTGTGCTTAATAAAATTAGTTTAAATTAATCCTTAATTAGGCGACAGAATTTTAGTTTAAGCAAAATTTTGTTCCAAACACCCCGTATGCAATCATTTGATACTTCATTCCATGAGTCTCTAATATTTTAATTCGCATTCAGTATTAAGTTGAAATCTTTCCAAAATAATGAAATTGTTTTATTTTTAAAATTAACTGCATGTAAAAATTGGTTGAAGGTATGGTATACAGAATATAATAAGATTTAAAATTCACTATGACTCCCTGATCTATCGGTTGAACTTAAGAAGTCGTATTTGCAGGTAAAAATATGACTTCCACAGGTAAGATTTTTGCAAGTGCTCTAAAATTTAGTTCTTCTTTGGCAATAAAGTAGAAATACAATAATAATAACCAGATCGCTTCATTACCCAAAGGATTATGCGAGTGATACAGGAACCTCGGATTGAATGTAATAAAATCTACCTAATAAAAGGCCAATATTTGTCCACTTTAAACCCAAGAGGACCCTTCTCCTCTTTAAGATAATGTCTTGGAGGACATTCTTCGTTTGCGAAAAAAACCTTATAACTAAATAGTGTTGTAAAACGGAGCATTGCATGAGGTATAACTGTATAGTATTTCTCGAAACGAATTGGGCAATTAAATTGGGACTTGATGTAAGAAACATCTTATAAATTTTGATGATATAGCCTTAATGGGGGCTGATTTTCCCGATCCAACTATTCGTGTAAGTCCTTATAATTATCCAAATGGTCTTAGATTATCTCCTTTTAAGAATTAAAACAAACTATTTTAAATCCAATTATATAGGTAATAATATGATTATGGCTGTGATGGACCACCAATAAACATTAATATTAAATAATAATAATAATTTATCGTGATACTAAACTTTATTCAACTGTACATTAGATAAGTTAAAATAACTATAGCATAACCGAGATTAGATTGTGTAATATATTGTTACAATACTTATTCACATTTACTGCGGCGCAGCTAGTCCAAACATAGCCTCACACAATAAACTTAAAATTATATTGCATAAATTCCAAACCGACGCATTATAAATCATCCAGCATCTGGAATATAAACCACAGACTACACACATTAATAAAAAAAACTCTTCGCTTTAATATTATGATGGTTAGTAATAATGATCACATAAATTTCCACTTTATATACGCATACAGAGATTTAAAATTATGCTAATGGATTTTCAACGTACGATGTAATGCAAAATGAAAACTATATACCTACTATTATGTATTTCTATATTTACGCATACACATTCGAAATCGTATTTAGACATTTTTTTTTATATTTTGGAATTATTCCAAAATTTATCTAATTAATTTGATTTGGTTGTCTAAATCTTAAAATAAAAATCACGGAAAACGTATTCCAACGAAAATCATACATATACGTATGATTCTAACCGAAATACCTGACCTGCGATTTGTTTTTTGACTGTTTCACTTAACAGACTTTACAACAAATTATAAATATTTATGTATTCCTAATTGGGTTATTTAAGATTATTGAACATTTGTATTCAAGCGGTATTGTTTCAAAATTTGCGTACATCCAGATGAAAACCTAAAAGGAAAATATTTTAAAATGTCAGCTGCTTTGTAAATATTTACACCAAAGACAGTTTTTCTACCATATAAAAAAATCATTAAAATATTTGAAATTATAGTTAAAGAAATTACAAAAATCTTTTAATGTCGTCTAATGCTATTTAGAGAGCTATATAAAAATTTAAGATAAAATATAAAAATTTAAGATTGTCATCTATAAAAATAATTTATCATAAATATCGGATAGTGCTATAATTGAATATTTATATATGATATAGTAGGTGTAGTAGTTTAACATCACCAAACACCGACCAAATTATTACTACAGTCATATTTTCCTATTTTATCATCAACGATGATTTAATGTCCAGAAGAAAATGGTTTTGAACATTATTGGTTGGCTGATAAATAAGCGAAATAATCTTGTTGGTGTGCTCAGGCAGTTCTCATAGACTCTATCATTATGTCTAGAGCTGTCTACCAGACAGTTAATCCATACAAAAGAATAGTTGGATTGAAGTATAGAGCCAATGTACAATGCACGAATACTTTCAAGAGTAGAAAGTTCTATAACTCTAGTACCATTTCGATTATGTTAGGTTGCCACTTTAGTTGGCTGTCCATATAAAACCCATGGCTTTGACTCAAAGGATCTCTCTAACACACTCTAACATATTTCCTAGATAACTTAGTTATTTCTACATGAAGATGTATACTTAATACATAATTACTGGTCCATTTAACTCAAGGTGCAGGAATATTTACCGAACACAATAGCAATGTCATCCGTAAAACCTACTACCTTAAAGATTTTCACCAACATATATCTTTAGGACGATGTTTTATATAATATATGCATAGCATCATTCAAAAACTCACAGTTCTCTTTTTGAAGAACAAATTCTTCCCAGAATACAATAATAGGAAAAATGCACCATTTAATATTTACAAGTGAGTTAAATTTATATAATGTATAATGTATCAATGCATAAATTTATATAACGAACATTTATAGACCATTGCTGGTTCGTCCAATGTCAACAACCTGACTCCATGGTAGTCAATTACGAGCCAGATCTTCATACCGTTGTAAAAACAACTTAAAGGCACCAGTTCCTTTTCTATTCTGTGGAATCATCGCCGTCAATAGCGACATCTTCCTTAAATATAAGATTCGCTTCCTATTAACACGAAACACAACGTGACCAAGAAACACAGTACAATACTCGCGATACTGTGAATAAAATTCATATTAAAAAGAAAAATTGTTGCTAGGTGTAATTCACAAATTTTAACCAAAGCCCTCTTGATCAATCAAGATCGCTTTGCTTTAACACATTGGACAATTATTTATTAATTTACAAATAATCATATTCAATAAGATTAGGCAATAAAATAATATGAATCAAGTATTAAAATAAATTAAAGGTTAAGGTATATTCTTGGTTAATAATTACCTAACAGTTTGTAATTATTGGGAATATACATACAACGAATTAACATTATGTACATACTGTCTATAACTATTAACACTACTAACCTAAAGAATTTGTAAAATGAAAAATGCTTTGAAAATCGTGACTACAAAATTTTCAATTTATAATAATAAAGTTTAATGCATATTTTAACACTTAAACACTAAATTATCCGTATCAAACTGTGACAATCAAATACACAAAGTATTTGAACTTTAAGCACCACACACATCTTATATATTAAGATAGTTTATCTTATCTCTATATATTTTTCCGCATGTTATTTGTATACAGATTTAGTTTGTTTCTTATGTTAGAAAAACTCTTCCTTCTTCTTGTGTATTGAGTGCACAACAATAAATAAACTAACCGTTACGTACGATTATCTTTAAACAATTCTTAAAGACCGAAGCAAATATTTAATTGCTACAAATAAACATGAGTGGTCAAATGTTTTGAGAACGTGATAGAAGTTAAGTTTTTGTGGAGTTTGTTTTATAACAAATACACCCGCTCATCTGTAATTCTTCACATATTTATATACAAAGAAAACAACAACGAACATGTTTAACGTCTTGAAAAATGTATTATATATTATTATATACTTTGGTTTATCTAAAAATATATCGAAATTTTGTAATCTCTTCATTGTATCATCATCTGGATGCATATATTTAAATAAAATATCTTTCATAATCATGAGGTAGTTAAACTTTAATATAATGATATAAATTTAGTTAAACTATTGACATTCAGTATGTTTCTCACAGGTAAATCAACTATAACTAATTGGCATAAATCAATTCTGGAATGATATGTCATTTACCAAATTCCAAACTTATTCACAATCACCACAAGAAAATAAATACTCACCTTGGTTATCTTAAACGTATAACAACAATAGATTGTTTTTTATATGTCTTAACCTGAAATGCTTTGTTATGTTAATGTTAATGTATTACTGGATAGTACATATATTTTTATGTAAATAAGAACACGAAACCACACAATCCTTTTTATGGTAAATCATTATACTCGTATCATGTACCATATGCATTAGTACACAACAGATTATTATAAAACGACAAAAATGTCTTAGCATATTCGAATACATTTTTATTCACAAAAGTAATAGTTTGTAAATATTTTCAATAATGAAAATAAATTCAATTTAAGATTAATTTGTACAATATGAAAATAGAAACTTCATATCGTTCAAGCTCAGGTGTTTTTTAATGTAATCAGAAGTCTGAGGTAGGAATTGAAATCCGTAAAAAAAATTTGTTGAAATTGTTTGGGTCCAGGTGAGTCGTTTAACAGAAAGGCATAATATGTGTCGTCATTCATAATGTTGCTTAATACCACTGAGGTGAAAACTATGGAGACGGTATCATTTAAAATTAACATTCAAAACAACTTAAAATAATGGTACATTTCTATCATAATAGCGTCACTCATTTTATATATGCCTCCTGCTTTTATAATGTAGTATAAGTATTTAACAGTGTTCTCAAATTACGAGTTTGTATCGGGTTATATATTATTCGTATCGGGTTTTGTTGGATTGACACTTCGAAGTGTTCTTATATATATATATATATATATATATATATATATATATATATATATATATATATATATATATATATATATATATATATATATATATATATATACGTGCATTTTATATATATATATATATATATATATATATATATACGTGCATTTATTGAACAATGTATTGTGTAACGAACGGTTGTGGTACCCAACCTATTCAGGGATTACAGTAACTTAATAACTGGACTTTTTCTTGTTCCTTTTGTTTGGGCCAAATATGTGCAGAAATTTAAAACATAGTGAAAAATATATGTGGCCCACATTCAAAATAAAAATGTTCGGCCGATTAAAGTTATGTACGTTCTTTTACCAATATAACTGGTATACTTAACATAAAAAGGAAAATTAAGCCAATTATAAAAGCTACGATGGAAATTCCACGATGGACACTTTCGAATGAAGGGCAAAAGATGAATACTCTGAGCTCAAGAAAACCTCAATGAAGGTGGCATAAGATAGTCTTGGATGCGATGCTCTATCTGTTTTACACTAGAAACATACATCACATGAACAATATTACTGTTGCAACATATACTGACGAAAACTCAGAGTGGATCTTATCACATATAAGTGTAAAAAAATGAAGAAAAAAATACATTAAAAAAAAGTAAGCCATAAAAATGTATTTAAAAAATCATTGGTTTTACTATCGTTGCTTTTCCAGAGTAAAAATCTATGTAAAAATTGAATAATGGTTAATTTTATTTGATAACACACTAATTTCAAAATTCACCAAATTTAAAAATAAAAATAGTATTAAAGTTTATAAGAATGAATGATAATCGGATATCTTAAACTGAAAACAGATGGTCAGACTTTCTTCCGGCAGGACTGCTTATAGTGTCTGCAAATTATACGAGCATTTTTTTGACACGTCAAGCTGTCAAAGCTTTTTATTATTTTTTGTGCGTTACAAAAAAATCGAAAATAAAATTAAATTATCGTGAATTAGAGTATTTAAATAAGACGATCATGTTTTTATGTTATATTCTATTGAAGTTAAGTTATGTAGTGAAAAATTAAAATAGAAGGCTATGGACGAAGTCAATTTTAACCGAAATTAAGTGGCAATTGCATGTTTTTTTTAATATACTACTGGATAAAATTCTACGAGATGCATTCGCCATTAAGGATTATTTAAAACATTATGTTAACCAATGTATAAAATACTTAAATGAAAACACCAAATTGTAATAATTAATTCAGTTTATTATTTTTCCATTTATTAAATTATTCTGTTCCTCCATTTTGTTTTGATAGAATATAAAAATATTTTCTATCAACAGAAAAATCAAACTGAACTTAGTCACGGTTTAAATATTATTAGTTTTACGTTGTTTCACCTCTGATTCTGATCAGCGAAATTAGAAATAGAGTATTTTGTCGAGCAGAATACATATAATTCACTTCATATAAACGTGTGTATTCTAATTTCGCTGTTGTCAGAATTCTGACCATCTGCTTTCAGCAATAATGAGTGAACAGATGAGAGGAGTCATTAATAACTTGTGTCTGTTAGCTATAGGCTAAGACAAACAAATCACTGATTATACTATCAAACCAACAGCATTACAACAATGTTTATAAAAGGTCTCGAGAAATTTTACAATATAAAGAAGTCAAATAGAAAATTACTTACAGACCACCGACTAAATGAAAATTTTAGTAGAAAACAACTAAATATTCATCATTCACCTTGCTGTTAAGCGAATTGAGTTATAAATAACACAAACAGAAGTTGTTATAAAAAGCGATTATTAGAACACGGCAATACTATTAGTGGGAGTATTGAATATTAACAGAAATTATAAAATTTCTAAGGAAAGGAAAATTTTCTATGTTAGAATAAGGAATAAATAGAATACAACTGTTATCAAAATGCATTTTAATTTAATTATTGCGTTTTATTTATCTGTAGAGTGTGTTTGAGACCTCATATAAATTGCCCCTAACTGTGGCACAAAATTTGCATTTTTGATGTTTGCGCAACTTCAACTTTCTCTTTTGAATTTATATACAATATCTATTCATGTATACATATAAGTTTTTATATTTGTGAGATATATAGATTGGCTTCTCAATAGGAAAACTCTTATAACACACCAATTGCAAGTGTTCTATTTATTCTATATATTAAAACTAGCTTGTACAAGTTTATAAATAGAATCGCTAAATTTAACATTACCCGGAGATCACAACCACTTGATAAACCCATTATAATATCTTGCAAATTTCAGCTTAGATATTGAAGCACTATAGTAAATCGTAATAATATTGAATAATATTTACGCTTCAGTAATATTATTGAAATAGCTGCATTCAATTCTTTGAATCAATTTAGAAATGAATTTATTTTATTTCATTTTTGAAGCATATACTTAAAATTAGTTGAAGTAGTTCATTGAATAAATTAATAAATAATTAACGGTATCCCAATTATATTCGTATACTTAGTTGGCATACTATTTTAACCTAAAATCATGGGAATGGTCACAGAATTCTAAACCAATTTTAAAGTTTTTAAAAATTGAATGTGATTCGAATATTATATAACACTAAAATATACTGTCAATACTCTATTCATTAAAATTCCAAATGTTGTTTTATCTCAGCATTGTTATATTCATACGTGTAACATGATCCTAATGAAACACGCACTACAATAACTATGTATCACCCTTATTGTCATTTAACTATAATATCACACATCTTAAGACTTCTTTAGAATAATAATTTCAATGATCACACCCACTATTTATCAACTACTTTTTAATTTAATAAGGGTACATGCCATATTATTGAAGTTAATATAAATTAAGTAAATTGAATACTACTAACTTATTAAATTTTGATCGATTACCACCATACATCCAAGCACAAATACGTTTATAAAGCCGGATCATATAAAAAACTACTCCAAACAATGTACTTTACAGTAAGTGATAATAAAACATAAGTTTTTAAGATAAATAAAACAAACTATTCATATGTACATTTACATACCTTTAATACTCGTAAAATAACCAAATGATAATGTCATTATTATTACAAGACGACAATAAAAGAAAATCCTTGAATAATTTTATTGTTCTTGAAACGGTCCTACAACAACAAACTTATCAGCGTCTTGAATAATTATCTCAATTTTATAGTTTTATTGTTGTGCTCATATAGATAAATAATTTTTTAAAAATCTCCTCTTCGATGGTGAATTCTAAGGTTAAAGTAAATTACACCACAATGTTTGTCTAGGAATTAAGTTTTATACCAGAGAATGTATATTTATACATATTTATGTCTTATCTTTAAAAAAAATACTCAACACAATGGACTGTATTAAGTATAAAGTAGTTGCGTGTCATTAATGCATTAAAAAAGTCTGTACAATATACAAACATTCAATGAACTTCTATATAGTTCAGTCAGACAGCCATAAGGCATACCATTTTTTATTTCAACTTCAAGATCATAAAATTTTTGTAATTCCGGCCACAAAACCATTTCAATTAATTTTTTATTTCAACAGGTATCGCTTGATATATTTATATACATATTTATGAGATTTGATTATTACGAGCCCACCGGGGCCGATAATTTTATTGTTTTCCCCCGGTGGGAATTTCAATATTATAAGCCTCAATTTTTTAGGTCTCTACTATTTTATTAGCAACATGTAGCTAATATAAAGTGTAGCCATGATTATTACACTGTAAGAGATGGTATTGTATCTTAAAATAATTTTTTATTTAGTTGCTTGTAATCAACATGATATTGTATATCAAAATCAGATTATGTGATAAAATATTAATTAAACTTTCAAGATTTATTATTGATACTGTAACAATTGTATTGATACAACTGTGGTAAAAATTAGGTATATTTCTTAATAATAATCATTTTTCGATGTTGCACATGGTCGTTACTTATTTTTTGCCCGATACTTTTTAATTTCATGTTGGAAAACAACTACGAGAAATACATCAAAACAACATCTTATCCCGACAATCTAATCTAATTCTTATATATGTATGTATATGATATCTATGTGATTGGTTTATATATATTAACGAACAGCATTCAGCTCTCGAATTCAAAACCAAATATCTGATCTCTAGTTTTAGAGAGCAAGAAGCAATTGATTGGAGTAGTGATTACCATGCGTTAAACGGTGTATCTTGAGGGTGCATCAACTTGCATCTATCTATCTTTGCTCATGATAATATTGTGAGAGAGTATATCAAAGTTCACCTTGTCTATGAAACTCGATCTTTGATCAAACCTGTTTTCATGTCTGGATGTGAGGGTTGTGATTTTTACAATTCATGAGGGATGAGTCAAAAGCAAGTTTACCTATTATCCTCGTACGCATACACCTTTTTCTTACACATAAACTATCATCGATATTACCTGAATTCATATATTTTTGTTTGAATTTGCGTTTGGATATGGCAGCATACGAATTATCAATTTTTTTCATCAAATTGAATAGGTAACTCCTAGTCCAAGGAATAAACTGTTCACAATCTTTTCGGAGATCTACGAATGTGGAAAGGTTTAAGGGACATTAATGGAATAAAATATCAAATTAATATCTGCAAGTTTGATTCTAAATTGATATGTTTGAAGATTATTACTAGAGATTTTTACTAATGTTTCATATAAATTAATCAATCAACTATCGATAATTATAAATGCGACTCTTTATTTTTAGGAACCCATTTTGTTTGGAATATAAAACAAATATAAAACCGCGTAAATCTTGTGCCATGCAGTTTATTGAAATGCGGCTTTTTGTACCATTTTAAAACACAGTTTCTATCTCGATGGAACAAATAAAATGAAATTATTTCTAATTTTATCTACCAGATAATTTGTTCTGATCACAGAACTAAATCCGGAAAATATGAACGAGATTCTTGACAGTCTTTATCTTACACAGATTCTATGGCTCAATACAGAATAGCAAATTTCCATTATATACATAAATAAAAAGACTCGAATTTGAACATTGTTCATAACTATTGGTCAATCATTCTAAAAATAGATTGTACAGACGGGTATAACTGTGCACTCTATAAATTGCAATAAAGATACAAAAATACAGTCTCGGTTTTAACAACTGATTGGTAAATTTAAACTTTTCTTGAATTTGTTATGTATAATAAATAAAATTACAGAATTAAATATTTATATTTTTAAAGCTTTAGAGACGGTCAAGTTAGTAAAAAATTTTAAGTTAAATTAAGTACTGAATTTACTTTATTTTTACAGTTGACACAATGTCCAGTGCAAATCAAGGTCAAAATTGTAATAATATAGGTCAATATGTAACGGGGTATAATAATGCCAATATTATAGCCTAAAATCTTATGAGTAAATCGAAAAGTACAGGTATAGTAAAATATAGCAGCATGTTCTCGTGTCTAAAGTAGCGGGGTTTATTCATTGTTGCGATATCTTCCAAAGCCAAGTAATTTCATTAATCATTTGATATTTTGTTGCATTTTCCAGAAATGTGCTATACTCGTTCATACTTATGGATGTATTTATTATATTTATTTCATAAACGACATTGTCAACTGTCGCAGCAATTTCTATTATCCTCTATATTAGCTACAATATAATGCTTCACCTTTAACAACAAAAAATATTAAATTGATATTCAAGATATTGAGTTTAAATTTCTTACCTAACATTAAACGTGATCACATTGTTTTATTCCTCTCGATATGGCATTTAAAAATTAAGTTTTGACACACGTGTGAACATATAGTTTAATCAGTATGTAGTTTTAAAAACGCATGTGAGAATATTTCAACATAATTACTATAATTCACAGCTAGATTTATACTAATAAAATTATTAATCAACACATGCACTCCCATATAGAGAGGGCACATACATGCACTTCACGATCTCAATTTAAATTTCCCAAATAAAAATTAAATCAATTATTACAGTATGCAGTAAAGTAAGTATGTATATAATATGTATGCTTGTTTAACATATCAAAAATCATTATCGATTTATTATTGTAATTAAAACAGAATTTTTAATATCTGGATAAAAGTAAATAAATAAATCTTAAGCTTGACTTGTTTCGTTCGATTATTTTTCGAAAGGGTTATAAACTTTTCTTGATATATTTATAAATCCATATGGTGCAATAAAATGTATATAAAAAACTAAAAATTATTATTGTAACGTTTAACAATTTTCATTATTGTGTATAGTACGAGTATACATGCATTTATCGATTGTGTGGGATTGTATTATAATAAATTTAAATAATTTTTTTGTTTGAATTATAACCATATCGAATAATTAATCAATAACCGAATAGAAATACATACACTTTGGAGGAAATTTATTATCCTTTGATAATTAACGTCTAATATACTGGACATAATTTCATTTGTAGCTTATGGCTATACATATATGTATTTACATAAATCGCAAATTTTCAACGTCGAATAAAAAATAATTTATTGGTTATAATAATTTATTAAACTTGAGACAAGTGAACTATGCTTAAACTAGTGTGAATGTGACATTTTAATTTTTTTTACAAGTATTGTATTATAAACTTAGAATAATCCTGAAAAACTAATATAAATTGTTCATTCATTGGAATGTCATACATATTACTCATCAGCCAGTATCTTAGACCGATGAGTTAATATGCCTGAGTTTCGAATGTAAATAATTTATATCAGTTTTTCCACAACTATCGACTTAATCGAAAAGTTAAAAATTTCTATTAAAATATTATCGAATATTAATAAATTTAAGAATCAAATTTAGAATATACTATTGCTAAATAATAGCTATTGATTCAAACTTGGATGATTAAAAATTCAAAATTAATAATTTATAAAATAGAGATAACTAGTGGTATAATTATAATAAAACTTTTTATTTACCGATGTAGTGATTGTCAGAGAATCTTGCCAATAGAAAAAGGCTCGTCAACATTTATTAGTTCTGAATGGTAATAAAATATTTCCAGTAAACCGGACATGAACACAATACTAATGAAAAATATCAACACCCCAGATTTTGTTTTGTAATATTCTCAAAGAAGAACGGGTCCAACAATTCTTAAAATTCACTCTTTATCAAATTACATTACATTAGAATTTTCAAATAAAGCACGCATTCGGTTTAAGCTTATTAATTTGAAGAAAAAAACAAAAAGGCTGATTCTTTTGAAAAGTGTCTGTTATAGTGAAATAATTGATAAACATAAACCAGTAAACTCAAGAAACCACCATATCTACAGAAGTATACCAAAACACGAAAAAAAAACACGATTACATTTACAGTAATACACAACAAAATTTATTCAAAATCTAAAAGTGCAACAACCAAAACCACCACCAGGTATTATAAATAATATTGAAAAATACTATGACTTTAGAGCAATAATATTATTCAGATGTGAGTACTAAATCGAACAACATGGATGAACTAACATGGATATACGAACAAAGTACTGTTATTAATCCACCTCGTTATGTACATATTAACAACCTCAGTAGAGACTTTAAACTGGAAACTGTCGTCTGCAAGAAAAACCAAGCTTCCAACCAAAAACATCTCTTTTAATCTAATCTATTGCTTCTTAGATAGTATCTTATAAAATATTATCTACCGTGGTAATTAAGAAGTATCAATGACAAATGTTAAGAAAGGTGTGAACATATATTTAGTCAGAAATAGCAGAAATGATTTTTCAAAATTTACGAGGGTAACGATAAGGTCATCAATACTTGCAAATAATATTATATGACCGAAACAAAACCGTTGACACACCTATGTTTACTATCCATTTAACTTAATATTTAAAACTACTGTGAAACATAATTGTCCATAACGAAAGAAATACATAAAATGGTAATTATAAAAAGTAAAATATTTTGAAAAGAGTTCAACTAATACTAAAGAAGTTCAAAATTGTTTGTGTCCAAACTTACATGTCTATTACCTAGAAGTATTTGGAATAGTTAATATATTATGTTGAATAAATTTGGAGTGCCAAACTGAAAAATAATTGAGTTATTTTTAAAGTTATGAGATTTATTTTTAAAGGTTTTAAAATACGTATGGATCATTTTTTGAAAATTAGGTACATATATAAATTTGTTTTATGTATTTGTTATACGTTATGATTGGTTGGCTTACCCCGATATTCCTTGGTATTTTGTCTTGTTTAACTTTACAGTAATTATTTTAGTTATTACAATACTTCTTTCTTAAGTTTATCATATTAAGTTTTAGGTTAATCACAAAAGTTATTTAGTAAGAATACTGGCTGAATGTAAAAGGAACTAAAGACATTCTATCGCATAGATCGCAACGTAATAAAATTCCATAATCAAATTTTAACAGTCTATCAAATTCCTAATTATTTAATCAAATAATTATTCTTTAAATTAAAATCATTCTCACACTACCCTCATTGGAATAATACATACTTAAACTATTGATTGTTTTAAAATCATAATAGAAACCCATTGACGATCATTCAATAAAATATTGAATTTCAATTAAACATCATAATAGAATTAATCGGATGCCGCACATATCCGAAGGATTGATGGCCCACCTTTTATTTAATTGATAATATCTCACAGTAAATATATATATATATATATATATATATATATATATATATATATATATATATATATATATATATATACATATATATATATATATATATATATATATATATATATATATATATATATATATATATATATATATGTGTGTGTGTGTGTGTGTGTAGACATTTATTCTAAATTGAAAATTCTATTAAACAATTAATCGATCAATGTCAAAATGTCTTTTTCTTAATCATCTTCATTCTTAAAGATGAAAATTTAAATACCTAATACTTTTACTCTCTATTCAGTTCAAACAACTTCTCTATATACAAACAGACTTTGATTATATCATAAAATAAACAACAAAATTATCAATTTTGGTTTCTTTACTCGATTTCTTATAAATTATGACAAATTATGTTTTAATAGTTGAAAATTTGAATATTCATTCTCTGTAAAAGTGGAAATAAAATTTATCACACAAGACATCTTTAAATGCTTCTTTAATTTCTTCATAAACAATATTATATAGATATAGCAGCAACTATCAGTTTTAAGATTATAAGATAAATAATTCGAAAAGTTAACGACTTGATTGTTTAGTCTTGTTTCTTTTGTAAAACATAAGTTTCAAAATTATTTTAATTTCAGGTTCCCAATAAATTTTTAAATTTTGATATAAGAATTTTTATTAATGTGTTATAACTTGTAAGTGGGGAATTTTCAATTTTAAAAGTGTGATAGAATGCACAATCCCCATAAAGACCATTTCTTATAAGTATTGTGGTTAAATTATGGTAATAACTTCTAGTTATGGCCATATAGGATCGATGGAGCGGGAGATCGGGGTTCGAAACTGATAGAGGGATGAAAAAGAGATTCTTAAACATCACGTTACTATGAGTGGTGATAATGAATTTATCTTCTATATCAGTACTAAACGTTAGCACCGAGCTATGCATGGTGCAGATTATTCTCCGTAGATCAGACCTAGTCGTCCACTTGGCTAAAAAGGTGTAAGGTATAATCGCAAAAAGCCTCAAAAAAGGTTAATAAAAAAACCAAAGATGATATCGCTAAAAAATTAAGTCTGGTATGTTGTTTGAATTGAATGGTCGTTTAAAAAATATGTTTCTTCAGTCAAATCTCCTTACAACGAATACCATATTAACAAAACTTTTTTCTTGTTTGGTTGGCCATAGTGCATTTCCTTAAAGAAACATTTCCGTTGTAGCGAAATATAAATTCAGTATAAAGAAGTAAAACTAATACATATGCATATGTATGTATGTATTAAATGATGATAAAATCAGTTTACATACAGTTTTGTTTATGTAAATACATGTAAATTCCCTCATTTAGTACAATTTTTAGGCATATTTTTCATATTCTATATTTTAGTATACAAGTTGTGAGTTGTTCTCTGGCTGAGCCTGAGTATTTGCTAGATTCGGGAAATCACTGTTAAGAGTTTAAAACGAAAACAATTTTCGTTTTTTTCCGGTTTTTACAGGTCATTGTTGGCCCGTACCGTGTCAACAATCTGACTCCAACGGTTTCGATCACGAGCCAGCTCTTCATACTGTTGCAAGCAGTTGGAAGATGCCAGATCGCTCTCTACGCCGTGGAGCCATCGTCGTCGACAGCGACCCCTTCGCCTACCGAAAGGCGTTTCTCCCTTCAAAGATCGCTGTATCATTCGTTTCGGATCAGCACGCAGAACGTGACCGAGCCAGCGTATTCGCTGTCCTTTGATTTCATGCACGATATCAGGAATTTGCATTAAATTCCTGATCTCGTGATTGAATAGAACTCGGTATGTGCCATCAACGTCGCGTTTTGGACCATATATCACACGCATCATTCTTCTCTCGAACGTTAGAAGCCATCTTTCGTACTCATCCGTCAAGGTCCAACTCTCACATCCATACATGACAACGGGACTGATCAACACTCTGTACAGCTTCAGCTTATCCGCATTTGCAAGATATTTTGATTTCAGCAGTGGACGTAGAGGATACAAATCCCGATTGCCAGCGGCAAGGCGAACCTTGATATCCTCACCTACACTGTTATCGTGAGTGATGAGAGATCCAAGATACTTGAATCTCATCACTCCTTCAAACGTGTGGTTTCCACTACTGAACTCACTTGCGTCTTGGTCTCTAAAACCAGATATTAGATATTTGGTTTTGGACTCATTGATTTTGAGAAAAACGGAAGCTGAAAACTGTTCCAGTGGATCAAATATATCTTTCACTCCGTTGCCATTTAATCCAATCACACAGATATCATCTGCATACGCAAGAAGTTGATTGGATTGTCGGAATAAGATATTGTCCTGAGGTGTAGCACTTTTACGAAGGATGTATTCCAACATGAAATTAAAAAGTATCGGGGACAGCGCTTCTCCTTGTCGAACACCAGAAGTAATTGCAAAAATTCTCGATAGCCTGTTCTCAACTTTGACACAGCATTGTGACTGCGTTACTGTCATTTTACACAGATGTACATGTTACACATGTTTTTTCGGTATTCCTAAATATTCAAGCGCATACCATAGCCTCTCTCGATTGATCGAGTCATAGGCTTGCTTGAAATCTAGGAATACCTGGTGTACATCGCGAGATGTTTCATAGTACTTGGAAAGAATCATCCGCAGCGAAAAAACTTGATCAGTGACTGACCGATTTGGACGGAATCCTCCTTGGTAGTCACCGACAATTTCCTCCGCTAAAGGAGTAATTTTTCCCATGATTATGTAAGACAGTAACTTATATGCTGTGCAAAGGAGAGCTATACCGCGATAGTTCTCGCATTTCATGCGATCACCCTTTTCGAATATTGGGCATAACGTGGCCACTTGCCATTCGTCAGGCATAACTTCATTTCGCCATACCAATCGAATAAGGTCGAAAAGACAGTTCCACAAAGTTAGCCCTCCGAATATCAAGAGCTATGAATTAATGCAATCAACCCCTGGTGAACGATTTTTTTTTAATCTCTGCATGGCCATTGTGAATTCCTCATAGGATGGATCCTCAATGAACATCTCCGCGGTCTGTATTTGAGGTTATCCAAATACAGCTTGTGATATATGTGGAACATTAAGTAGATCAGAAAAATGTTAACGCCATGTATCGAGTACCGCATCGACGTTAACACAGAGGTTTCCATCCTGGTCCCGAATGGCAGTTGACCGAGATCTTAAGGTATGGTGCAATTCGGTGATTCCTTTAAAGAAACCACGCGAGTTGTGCTCATTGCTGAGTTGTTGTTCTCTTAAGACCTTGGCCTTCCACCATTCGCGCTTCTTCTGTCTACAAATGCGTTTAGCTGTCCTCCTACACAGTAAAAAATAAATTGAATTTTCAATAGAAATTTTGTTGACTTTGTAACGTAAATTTAAAAATTGCCTATAATAAAGACAGATAATATTATTTTTACACACATTCTTATGTAAAATATATTATTCTTATAATATTCAACAGGACTTTAAAATTGGAAAATATTTACTGTAAAACTACATACATATTCTTTTATTATTCTTATTTTTTTCAAATTTAAGAGAAATTAATGTAACCAAGAACTATTGCATGTAAAATTTTGTGAATTCCGTAAGTTTACAAACCAAAACCACAATAAATTGATTTTATTCGTCGCGATATACTTTGCTAATCTATAACAACGTTATTATATATAAAGTACTACTATCAAATCTAACGTCTGATTTGTCGGATATCTCAAGGGCCTAGAATAATAATCGTGGTCGGAGAGAAATGTCTGAATCACCGTTTTGTAGGTTTGGCTGGGCATTGTGGAAGCTCTATGTCTACCATATTCACATAAGTATTTTCATGCAAAATCTTTTTTTAGGGTTTGATTCATTAAAATTACGCATTAGTTAAGGTAAAATTGTACGTTTTGTTATGTAAAAATTTTCGAAGTTCATAATAATACAGGGGTTTCATGCTAAATTACATTCTTTTAACCATAAATCTGCAAACTTCCTGCAAAATTATAAGTTTTATTATTTAAATATTACATGATCTTGCTAGCAAATTTATGACTTATAGTATTTAATTTTAATAATTATTTTTTATTTGTATGTGAATGTAATTTTACGTGATAAAGCTTGGCAATTTTGCCCACAAGTTAATTCACGTAATATTCAACCGAAATTTTTTACTGTGTAGCAAGAACTGCTTAGAGCACTACGAGTTCCAGCCGATACTCCTTCATACATGTGATAAGGCCGTCCAACGCGCCAGGTTTTCTTAGTGACTGCACGTTCCACGTGCTGATCCTCATTCTCGTATCCGGGTACTTAAGCGGGGGTTCATTGTTATTTAGGCGGTATCCGATTTTTTTTGGTTTTGTTGACGTTTTTAACTGTAATTGGTTTTTACGGATGCGGGTCGTCAGCCCAGCGATCCAACCAGATTTAGTCGCCTCCTACGACAAGCTCTGGATACTGTGGTGGTATTCTATGGATTTCATGTTTCATTCGAAATATTAACGAGTCATGTTTGCCCCCAACCACAGGGCTTAACAATTTTCGTTAGAAGAGAAATTAAAAATTCTGGAAAGAATTGATTATGGTCAGGAATGAAAGAAAATTAGAGCTGCTTAATTTGAAGATGTTGATAAGGCTGTATTTAAGTGCGGTTTAAAGAAGTGTGATCAATAAATATTCCGATGTTGCCCTCTAATTCGTGAAAAGGCTTTAGAATTGTCCAAATTATTTGGCCATGATAGTGTCGGTTGGATAAATCGTTTTCGTGAGAGATTTGGTATTTTTTCTAGGATCATTTGCGGCGAAGAAAACAGTGTACCATTAGATAGAGTGAAAGAGTGGCGCGCAGGTAAATGCAAATTGACTTATATTTTAGACAGTATAAATATCATGTGTTCTTTTTTAGGATGAAATTCAAACAGTTTTAAAAAATTATAACAAGACGTGGACGAAACAGGAGTATTTTATCAGCTTCTACTTAAGAAAACTCTCACAGTGCAAGGTGATTTTTGTAAAGGTGGAACAAACGCAAAGTAGCGAATTAACGCATTGTTCTGTGACGCCACCGGGACTGAAAAATTTAAGCCACAAGTAATTGGAAAATCAGTGAAACCAAGATGCGTTTTAAAATATCCAATCATTGTCCTGTGAATACCGTGTACTTAATATAAAAGAGGGTTGATTACTTAAAATTACTTCTAAATTTATTGAGTAACACAATCTTAATATAAAGCGGCTTGGTGGGAAGTTCAGGAGTCAACCATTATGAAATGCTATTATGTTTTCTTAAATCTCAATTTTTTTAATTTGAAGGTGGCCAGACCGATTTGAATTTATTGAAGTTGAATCAGAGATAAACGACACTGGATATGGAAGATTTGTGAAGATCAGTCGATGCACCTGGTATCACCGTTCCAGATTATACTAATGTCAATTCTAATATCACATGAGTTGTCCAATGGTGAAATCATGGAGTATTAAAGATCTGTTTAATTTAGAGGAATTAATTGAAGTGACAGCAATACAAAATGAGTTTTTCTACAGCTCTGAATTGTCTTAACGATGTCAAATGTTATTTGACAACAGTTAACAATGTTCCCCAGGAAGAATTTCAAAACGTTCAGGCCATCGAAAATTTCACTATGAAAACTGCCACAACGAATATGATGGAATCTAAAGTAACCGATTTTTTTACTGAGTAATAACTTTATACGTTATTCAATTTAAGTACAAAAGTATGAAAACTTTTTTGAACTTATTATAAATTTATTTAAATTGATTTTAAGGAAATCTAATTAATATATACATATTAATAATAACATGTATACTTATATAGATTGAAATAAAACTGTGATTTAAACCAAAAAAAAGTTCCAGTTTAATATTTACCAAATTCCAGTTTAACGAAGTTTTTTTGTGGTCCATTCTAGTTCGTTAAAATGAGACTTCATTGTATAATACTTATTTTAAATGATATAAAACTGTTTAAAATAATATTTTACTATAATATAATCGATACTATAATTAAACTATACTTTTGCATTTCTTATATTTGATGTGGCTCGCCTTCTTCCGAGTAATTTAACTCATATACATAATAACTATTTTACTCAAGCATCTGTTTCTAAAATATTGCATAAAATTTCAGCATTTGGATGGTATATTTTTGATAATGTATATTTCTAAGTAGCTAGATAAGTCATAAATATAGTGCAAATCTTTGAAGTATTAAATCATAATTTGGGTCACCTCATCATGTGTGGGATCATAATAAAATTATGAAATTAAAATAAATACAACTAAATTGTTAATCCGGAAATAATTTGTCTATGTGATCGGATGATACTTGTTTACATGTTTACATTAAATTTCAATTTATTACTTATAGGTCAACTGCTTTTCTAGATCATCATGGATCAGATTACATTTCATGTGTGATTCAAAGTCGTTCAAGAAGTAATCAATATTTTCCAAAAATAAATTTGTATGGAACATTGCAAACAACAGTGATGAGAGATGATGTACCGATTGATGAGTGTATATGAGTATATGACAGCAATATACTATAATCGTTATATTACAAATGCGCAAGCAAAAGAAAACCAGTAAAGTAAAAATATTTCAAAGAACTAACAACTATGTACAGTAAACAGTAATTGAATAAGGCGCAAATAATTTCAATTTTCTTGCATAAATATTATACATTATTTCATTTTATTTTCAATTGAATTGTAAAACAATCTTTATTACAAAAATGTATAACAATCTGATTTATTTATTGTATATAATTGAATCAATAATAATATGTAACGTATTATCTGACTGTGTATAATATATGAATAACACAATTAGGTATTCAGAAACAGTTTATGCAATTTGAAAGTGTTAATTGGAATAGTTTCATGTGCAATGTTTATATAGTCACAAAAACGCTAAAATATGAAGGTCATCGAAGTCATGATCCTCCAAATCAATTTAATGCTAACGATTTTATATCATTTGCACTCGAGCAAACAAGACGTCGGCCATATGGGGTTAGCCATAATCATAGAAATACATTGGTACCGTATAGATGGGTACAACATAACCCAAATGCTTATCAACTTTACTGTGTTTTTATCGACAAGAGATGAGTCTTCGAAAATTAATGAAGAAATATTAAATGATTAATTTTAAAATGTTTTAAATATTATAATAATGTCAATAAAAACTACGAGTAATATGATCGAAACCCATTTAAAAATTCAAAAGTGAAAAAATCTACAAATTTTTGATGAAAAAGTTTTAGATTAACCATAGGATGTAAAATAAGGTAGAATTTTACATCCTATGATTAATCTAAAACTTTATTCTATGAATAATTTATAACCAATAAAATTACGCAAAAGACGTAAAACCATGCTATTTTTAAATAATTTTAGGTTAGTAAAAGTAGACATTTCTATTTTTATATAAATATAAGTAACGTTTAGAAATTTGTCGATTAGAAATGAATCGAGATATGGATACAAAAAATATAGAAGAAGTAAGAAAACCTGGAAAGGAAATGATGTCCAGTATAAAAAAAATAAATTTAAAAAAAATTATTTGGGGCGAAATAGGAGAAAATTTCGGAGCTTTTTATTTTTAAAATTATTCGTTCGAAAAAAATATACTTTTATACGTTATGTATTTATTTCGTTAATACGATATATTTTTTTATATTCTTTTTTCTGTATGTCGTACCACTGATATCAGTGCTTCGAGCGATTTTTCCATTATTTCCTCTTGGCTGCTGAAACGCGTTCCCCGTAATGGTTTTTTAACACTATTGAACAGAAAAAAGTCACAGGGAACCAAATCACGTGAATTCGGTGGCTGTTGGATGGTATTTGTTGCATTTTCGCCAAAAAATTACGAATAATTATGGAACTGTGCGACGGTGCAAAATCCACGAGTATACCGTGGTGCGAAATCCACGAGTTTTCTGCCCACAATTCTGGAATCTTTTGGCAAATTGCTTCAAGCAAACGTCTCTTAACGCCCAAGTAATTCTCTTTGCTTACGCTCTAGCCTTCTGGCAAAAATTCATGATGCACTTCACCGTTGTAATTCATGAAAACCGTGAGCATTGAGTGTTTGACTGAACCTGACGTGGTTTGTTTGGCCTTGAATCATTTGGTGAACGCCATTTACTTGCCTGATGTCTGAATTGCGTGCCGTACTCATAAACCCACGTCTCGTCTCCAGTAATGATTCTTTTGTCATATGTGGGATTAGATTCAGCCTCGCAAATCATGTCTTTTGCGTCGTCAACACGGTCTCTATTTTGCATGAAATTAAGGTTTTTTGGCACCAACTTTGCTGCTACACGTAGGAAACCCAAATCATTAACCAAAATGTCTTGGACGGATCCATAGGCAATGTTCAAGTCCTCCGCTATCCATCTGATGGTTAATTTGCAGTTATTAACCAACATTTCTTTTACTTTATCCATGTTTTCGTCGGTTTTCGATGTCGATGGTCTGCCACTGCGATTGCGTACCACTGATAAACGACCGTTTTCTTTAGAGAATCGTTGCCGAAACACTTTTCCGCCATTTCCAACGTTCGCTCGCCATTAAATCCATTTTTACGCAAAATTAAATACCAGTTCGTTGTTGCAAATTGTAAATAATCGCCAACACACACACAAAGATAGACGTAGTCTTGACTACGTAACATTTGCAAATGCCAAACTATGACGCTAAGATTTAGAGAGAAGCTAACTGACCACTGATATGCGTAGGGTCTATTAAACTTCCCAAATATCCCAATCATCTACAATAAACCATTTTTCAAAATGGGTAAATTTAGCAATAGGAGGAACAGCATGGAGCGTTAAAAATAAACAAAAAACTTTTTAGCGCCAAAAGCAACTAAGGTCAATAAGATATACATACAAGGTTGTATTAAGAATTTAAAACAAAACTTAATATTTTTTTATTTTCAATTATAAAATATTAATTAAAAATATTTGTTTAAGTAATTTATACTTATTTAACTATTATTATTAATATCAATTTTTGATTTCGGAAATAACATAATTAAAAAAAATTCCCCTGTTTAATGTTACTCTAGTTGTGGAAACTATAACATGACAAATTTTCACCAATGAAACTCCAAATAATTAGGTACTCTTTTATTTAATGAAACCCGGCCGAATTAGTTAGATTTCGTATAGAAAATATGTTTTTTACGATAACTGCACAGTCTGGTGTTCTATAATCTACAACAATGTATTAGAATATGCTACATTATTAAACACTAGTTCAAGGAAGTTGAATTTGAAATTAATTGGTTTCTTGGATTTTAACTTGTTGTGTTTGTTTATATATTTATTATCTGTTTTGGTATCAAAATATGCCAACTCATCTTTTGATCTATCTTATACCATTACCAGCCAAATCGAGGACGTATAGTATTGGGCCGGCACATTAAAAATCGTCTTATGAGGAAAATTCTCTGTTGTATAGTTAAAGTTTAATTACTGTAGTTAGAGTTTTTAATTAGTCTAAAGTTTTTTATCAAAATTCATGATAAACCAGCTTCTGTTTCGTCTTCTAAGCAATTTTTGAACATTCTAATTATTTGATTGAGACCAGCGCTTTATATTAAAAACAATAACTATAATATGGGTATCTAATAAATTCAACTATAGAAATTATCGATGGTGATAGTTAATCTATATTTGATCAAATGTCGTGAATCTTTACAATATTCCAGTTTAAACTTTAAATGGACAAGTAGGTCAGAACTGTGAAAGTACAGTGTTATTTTATATAGTTAACAGAAATGTATATAAAATAACGTTCAGATTCAATAGAAATAATTTTATATCTAATTTTTTATGTTTTATACAATTATATTATTCAGCCATTAAAATTATCTGCCTATCACAAATAGCAAGTTAATATTAATCATTAAATAAAATACCATGTATTATTAGAGTACAATTATATATATAGTTAAAATAATTAACGTTGAGATCGTAATAAATTTTAGTTTATTTAAAAGTAAGTTTTTGCTAAGTACCGCCAATTCCATGTCTAATGCTCCATATAAACGAACTTGGGCGATACAACTTATAACTATATATACACTTTTTATTGGTAAGTTAATTATTTCTATTTGCTTACCGATGATACGATCTTTAAATTTATAGTGCACAAAAATAAAACAATTGTTTATTGTGTATTGTTGTACCAGTAATCGGCATATTAAATTCTCAAGGTATTTTGAATGGTTAATATTTTATAAATTATGAACTTTTGAACTGTGCTTATAACGGGTGTTTTTTTAGGAGGTTTGTTTTTCCGATAGATGTCGTTTTATTTTATGACAGTTGTTTTGACAGCTCAAAGTGGCATTTCTACTCAGTATTGTTTGGCAAATCATTATGAATAGGTTAACTCCAGAACAACGTTTTCAAATCGTGGAAATTTATTTTCAAAATCAGTGTTCAATTAAAAATGTTTATAAAGCACTTCGTGAATTTTATGGTGCACATAATCGTCCGTCAGAGACCACCATAAAGAACGTAATTACCAAATTTCGGTCTACATTCACTCTTTTGGATGCCAAGCCACCGACAAGAATGAGAAGAGTTCGTACAGAAGAAAATATTGCTGTCGTTGAGGCCAGTGTC
>OZ010736.1:86478037-86660537 GCA_963932295.1 Tipula lateralis | reverse complement strand
ATAGCGCAGATGAAGTACCCACCCACAATATTATAAAAGAATATATTTAACAGACAAACCTTTACAATATCCATATAAAACTTTTACAACTATTTAGCTTAAACTATTAAAAAAAAAAGAAATCTCAGTTTTACGATCAAAAAACTCCTCCGATATGCATTTATAGTTTAAAACGGAACAATTTCAATTGATGTTTTGAGACTTTTAAAACACAATAGTTTTTTATAAGATAAAGTTTGGCCACACACAACTGATGGATGGATATAAAGATTATCCATTTCATAATCATTCAAAAGTAGGTATAAAACCTTAAGAACGGATGACTCAATTTTCTTCACAGATCTGTCTAGACTAGTCTTGAACATTTTAGTTTTTTAACGATTTGATAGTAATTTTGACAGGTAAATTGAAATAGTTCATATCTTATAATATTTAAAACGTCATAAAAAAGGGTCTCCACGGTGTGGTAAACATTAAATGTTAATAAAGTCTGTAATAAAATACATAGAATTCGTATTTAGATAAGAATTATAGGATTGTGTGATTCAACGAGATGTCGTTTCAATATACAGGGTGGCGCACGAATCGTGCTACAAAAACAAAACGTAATAACTATTTTTCTGTGTGACTAATCTGTTTTTTATTTTTTTTATTTTGCAGATTATTATTTAAATTTACTAAAATGGATGCTTGGAATACCGAAACGAGGATTTGGATAGTGCAGCGCTACCATGCTTTGCAGTCCATCATTTCCGTCCAGAGGGAATTTAGGCGGGAGTTTGGCGGCACTCCCCCGAGTAGATGGACCATTATGAGGTTGGTACGCATGTTTGCTGAATCTGGAAGCATCGCACGTAGACCGTACAATCGAGATCCCTATGTTCGGGTCGAAGCCACAATCGCAGCTGTAGCATCATCAATTCAGGCAAATCCAAGTGTTTCGACTCGAGAGTTATCGGCGCAAATTGGAGTTAGCAGACGGTCATTACAACGGATAATTCATGATGACTTAAACTTGTTTCCGTACAAAATCCAAATTACAAGCAAATTAAAACCTCTGGATTTGCCTATTCGCCTGGAATTTTGCCGGAAAATTATTGAAATGGCCGAAAAAGACAACAACTTCATAAATTCACCTGACCTCACTGCACCAGATTTTTTTTTATGGGGTTATGTCAAACAAGAGGTGTTTAAAACGAAACCAAGGAATTTGACTGAATTGAAGCAGTCCATTACAACAATAATTGAGGCGATCCCGACTTCAACCCTTCAGTGCGCAATGAATAATTTTCTGATCAGGTGTCGCACATGCGTGAATGAGCATGGAGGTCATTTACGGTCTATCATTTTCAAAACTAATTAGTTAAATAAAAATAAAATTGAATTATCTATACAATAAAAAAAAATAAAGCCGATTAGTCACACAGAAAAAAAGTTATTACGTTTTGTTTTTGTAGCACGATTCGTGCGCCACCCTGTATTATATACTTTGAGATTGATGGATTTAATTTGTACATTCAAACAGAATATAAAAATAAAATTATTTCTTAATTATTTGTCAAATATAAAAACTCGGACTGTTCGTATTGGTTTTCGAAAAATTAAAACCAAAACAATGTTTATCAAACCTAACCATTTATTTTCTTCTCACATTGATACAAACTATTATCACATTATCACATTGATACAAACTATATATAGATTAGCCACTGATCTGGGCCAGCTTTCAGAACACAAGTAATTATACTTTAATGATTTCAATTATAACATATTAATGATTTCAATTATAACATCTAACGGAGAGCTGGAACGCATAAATGGAATACCTCTTTAAACACCACTACCGTTAAACATAGAAAATTTGTTTTCAGCACGTGTCTCTCATAACTTTATTTTAGTTTCTGTAAAAATAAGTCCTAAAGGAAATAAAGAGATGGCGATGTTTTATGATGGTTGATTCGGATGTTGCTACTATAACCACTTAAGTCTATCATATTCTTATAAACAATCATTCCGCTACTGATAATAATATACCACCAACATATCATCATCGAAAACATTGTGTATTGTGATAGAAATAATTTAGAGAGCAATAACACAGTCGAAAGAAATGAAATAACATTTGTCGACAGTTTAAAGAAGTTTGATTGTTAGAAAGTGCATGCAGTACATTGATATTTAAATTCGTTTGATAATTTATAAAACCGCGGTTCTACGCCACAACCGATAACCCCTTAAATCTCAAATTACATGACACATTTATGACAATAATGATTGTGTGTAAGAGTTTATATAAAATGAAAATTGATTACATTCTTGATATATTCTAATAAACAATATTAAGTTACGAGTACTGTAATACAGTATTTGAGTATACTCGTATAGCAAACCAAAACACTTATTATAAATTATTATTATAAATTTGAATCAAACTGATGATTGATGTATGTTAGAAATTAATAACATTTGTACTATGGGAATTTCAGCTATTAAAACAAAATAAAATTAATTTGAATACCCACATGTTTGTGTGTATATAGTTTACCGGCATTCCCATATAATTGTCGTTGTTGTTATCGATAATCTTACCGTAAACATAACATTTATTACTTACAAAACTTTGTTTTACATAAATAAGTTTTGCATAATCAATTCACACCCTATTGCCCTTGTCACACTGTTTAAATACTCTATTAATTTGGAAATATGATTAAATGAACACAATTAGCGTGTTTCATACCGACTTAAACGTAGCATTCCTCACACCTAACTAATTTACAAACGAATTAATTAAAAACATAATAATAAATATCACAATCGAAATTCCGATATTTTTAATCATAATTATTTCTTATCAATTTATCAATAATTATATTTTAGACATTTTTATTTATTTAAAATTAAGATTTATTACGCAATTCGTCATTATTTCTTGTTAGGGTGTCTATTTCAACGGCTATGTAAATTATGTATACAGTTTCATTACATAAGTTCCGTTTCATATTATTAAAGAAAAGTCTTTATAACAAATTTTAGTTTGTCACAAAATTTTAGAAAATGGGTGATAAATCACATTATGCAATGTACTAAGAATTTTAACATCGATTAGAACAGAAAATATTGTGAATCTTCATCGATAAAGAAAAATGTCATTGTATTTTGTATACGTTTAATCTACTTTTATTCTCTTATGGAAATATCTTGCGCCGTTTTAAAGATTTTTAATACCACTTGCTGCTTTATTTTTATATACATATATGTATATACATATATAACAAATTTTGAAATAAAATATTGTAGACGAGAAATGCTTAACAATCTAGAACACTATAACATCTAGCGAAAAGGTTATAATCGAGAGATAGTTTGTTTATTATTGCCGATAGTTCATAAAATAATTATTCCAATGAAACTATAAAATAAATAAATAAAAATTCAAAACAACGAACAGTGAAAAAGTCGCGACATTTTCATTGTATCTTCAATTTCAATAATTTTCTTTATGTCTTTCATCATCTCAAATTTATAAAAAAAAATAGTTATATTTGTTGTTGTTATTTCCTTATACATGGGGGTTTAGTATAAGTTTATTGTTTAAATGTTTACTATTTCGCAGATCGCGAATGAAATTTTTGTGTGATGAGTATCGCGTGGTTATAAAATAATAAATGTGAATATTCAGTTGATTTAACAGTGGCGTACGCACATTATATTATATTTATATTCAAATTCATACTTCTCAAAATTTTCAAATAATAAAATAAATTTATTTCCAAATACAAAATATTAAAGATACAATTAATATAAATATGTAAAGTTCAATTTAATCGATTCACTTCAATTTGAGCAATTTTAAAGATCCCTTTAAAAAATTTTAGCACGTCTAGCAGCTAAGTAGCTGTCGTATTTAAATCAACACTTCATAATTTAGTAATTTTTTCTTCAATAATTTTAATGTATTTATCGGATTGGTCTCGGTATTTTCTGGTTTCGAGTTAGTTTTGTGTTCCACTGCCTACCTTAATACTATTCAATAAATACCTCGCCGTTTTTAATAAATATAGTGCTTTTGTTAATTCCACCGAATGCTTCTGCTCGAAGAAGCAAATATCTGCATCAATAAAATAAACATCAATAAAATAGCTACATACAAAAAATTTTCCACCGTTGTTCAACTTAATTATTGTTAAATATTTTCGTAATTTTTACTTATAGTTTTTTTTTAGTATGAGTGGTTCTTAAAGGTAGCGTTTTTTGATTAGCCATGTTGATTTCATTCCATCGAAATTTAAAAATAGTTAGAATCGTTAGTTATCGAGGCATTTTATTTTAATACGTATTAACGTAATAGTCTTCCCAAAAACTAATAAAAATGAACTGGCTATAATGATACCAAATGATGAACTGGCTATAATGATACATGCCATTACAAAACGAAACATCCACATATTTTCAATTATCATTCTTCCTTTGTCTCACATTATTTAAATTTAAACGTTTTCAATCAAATTTGTGCTGTAAACCAATAGTTATTAAACAATTATTTATGAATGAAAATGGTTAAAACACTGTGTATGAAAAGTTAAAAATTCCAGTGAATCAAAATAACAAACAAATTAGTTAGCTTATGAACTCATAAAAATAAATTTATGAAAGAAGTATATAAAATTAAATAAAAAGTTTAAATAACCAAAAACTTTTTTATATTTTTTTATTTTGTTTCATGAATTTTATTCAATATTCATAATCTAAAGAAAATTTTTTTTTTTTATTGCGGTTTTTACAGGCCATTATTGGCCCGTACCGTGTCAACAATCTGACTCCAACGGTTTCGATCACGAGCCAGATCTTCATACTGTTGCAAGCAGTTGGAAGATGCCAGATCGCTCTCTACGCCGTGGAGCCATCGTCGCCGACAGCGACCTCTTCGGCTACCGAAAGGCGGTTCTCCCTTTAAAGATCGCTGTATCATTCGGTTCGGATCAGCACGCAGAACGTGACCGAGCCAGCGTATTCGCTGTCCTTTGATTTCATGCACGATATCAGGAATTTGCATTAAATTCCTGATCTCGTGATTGAAAAGAACTCGGTAAGTGCCATCGACGTCGCGTTTTGGACCATATATCACACGCATGATTCTTCTCTCGAATGTTAGAAGCCATCTTTCGTACTCATCCGTCAAGGTCCAACTCTCACATCCATACATGACAACGGGTCTGATCAACACTCTGTACAGTTTCAGCTTATCCGTATTTGCAAGATATTTTGATTTCAGCAGTGGACGTAGAGGATACAAAGCCCGATTGCCAGCGGCAAGGCGGACCTTGATATCCTCGCCCACACTATTATCGTGAGTGATGAGAGATCCAAGATACTTGAATCTCATCACTCCTTCAAACGTGTGGTTTCCACTACTGAAATCAATTGCGTCTTGGTCTCTAAAACCCGAGATTAGATATTTGGTTTTTGACTCGTTGATTTTGAGACCAACGGAAGCTGAACACTGTTCCAGTGGATCAAGTATCTCTTTCACTCCGTTGCCATTTAATCCAATCACACAGATATCATCTGCATAAGCAAGAAGTTGATTGGATTGTCGGAATAAGATATTGTTCTGAGGTGTTTCACTTTTACGAAGGATGTATTCCAACATGAGATTAAAAAGTATCGGGGACAGCGCATCTCCTTGTCGAACACCGGAATTGATTGCAAAAGTTCTCGATAGCCTGTTCTCAACTTTAACACAGCATTGTGACTGCGTTACTGTCATTTTACAGAGATGTACATATTTTTTTGGTATTCCTAAATATTCAAGCGCATACCATAGCCTCTCTCGATTGATCGAGTCATAGGCTTGCTTGAAATCTAGGAATACCTGGTGTACATCGCGAGATGTTTCGTAGTACTTGGAAAGAATCATCCGTAGCGAAAAAACTTGATCAGTGACTGACCGATTTGGACGGAATCCTCCTTGGTAGTCACCGACAATTTCCTCCGCTAGAGGAGTAATTCTTCCCAAGATAATGTATGACAGTAACTTGTATGCTGTGCAAAGGAGAGCTATACCGCGATAGTTCTCGCATTTCATGCGATCACCCTTTTTGAATATTGGGCATAACGCGGCCACTTTCCATTCATCAGGCATAACTTCATTTCGCAATATAATTCGAACAAGGTCGAAAAGACAGTTCCACAAAGTTAGCCCTCCGAATATCAAGAGCTCTGAATTAATGCAATCAACCCCTGGTGAACGATTTTTCTTTAGTCTCTGCATGGCCATTGTGAATTCCTCATAGGATGGATCCTCAATGAACATCTCCGCGGTCTGTATTTGAGAGTATTCAAATACAGCTTGTGATACATGTGGAACATTAAGTAGATCAGAAAAATGTTCACGCCATGTATCGAGTACCGCATCGACGTTAACACAGAGGTTTCCATCCTGGTCCCGAATGGCAGTTGACCGAGATCTTAAGGTATGGTGCAATTCGGTGATTCCTTTAAAGAAACCACGCGAGTTGTGCTCATTGCTGAGTTGTTGTACTCTTAAGACCTTGGCCTTCCACCATTCGCGCTTCTTCTGTCTACAAATGCGTTTAGCTGTCCTCCTAGCAAGAACTGCCTTGTTTTTCCTTGCAATTGTAAACCGAGTCTGCGCTTCATTGTGGGCTATATTGCGTTGCTCAACAGCAAGGCGACACTCCTCATCAAACCAATCATTTTTGGGCGTAGTTTTCACTATACCGAGAGTGTGCTGGGCAGCATCGACAACCGAGGTTTTCAATACTTCCCAGACACTGTTCACATCATCAGATTGGTAGTTGGATCCTAAAATGCTATTGCTGACAAGATCTTGATATTTTCGTTGCGTTTCTTCATTTATCAGACCTTCACAGGAGAATCGCGTTTTATATTCTCCTGTCCTCCTTGACTTGTACGAAAATTTCCATCGTAGCTTTGCAGCAACCATAAAATGGTCACTGCCTACGAATTTTGTTGACGACCGATACGATCTCACGTCTTGAACAACCCGAGCCCGGTCTTTTGAAATCAACACATGGTCAATTTGGCTTCGGGATGTTTTACGTGGATGTGTCCAGGTTTCCAAATGGATGTTTTTGTGGGGAAAGAATGTACTTGCCACTTGGAGATCATGTGCGATCGCAAAGTACATCATTCTTTCCCCATTTTCGGTCGCAGTTTCGTGTCGGGAGTACGGACCTATGTTGTTACATAAGTCGGTCTGATTTCGGCCAGCTCTAGCATTAAAGTCACCAATCACCAATCTGATATCGTGCTCAGGTATAGAGCCCATCAGATTATCCAAATTATTGTAAAATGAGTCTTTATCTTGGGGTTGGCTTACATCAGTGGGCGCATGTACACATACAATTGACAGGTTGGCTAATCTCATGTGCAAGCGAAGCTTACACATTCGATTATCGACTGCTTGGAAGTCCAACACAGCCTTTTTTACCTGTGGCCCAATGAGAAAGCCAACTCCAAGATTTCCGAGGTCATCTCCACTGTGTAGCAACGTATAGCCTTGGGACACATGGACTCCACTTTTAGGCCATCGAGTTTCTTGGAGCGCTACGAGTTCCAGCCGATACTCCTTCATACATGTGATAAGGCCGTCCAACGCGCCAGGTTTTCTTAGTGACTGCACGTTCCACGTGCTGATCCTCAATCTCGTATCCGGGTACTTAAGCGGGGGGTCATTGTTATTTAGGCGGTATCCGATTTTTTTGTTTTTGTTGACATTTTTAACTGTTATTGTTTTTTACGGATGCGGGTCGTCAGCCCAGCGATCCAACCAGATTTAGTCGCCTCCTACGACAAGCTCTGGATACTGTGGTGGTATTCTATGGATCTCATGTTTCGTTCGAAATATTTACGAAACATGGTTGCCCCCACCCACAGGGCTTTTTTTTACACAGAAAATTTTTACACAGTTCAAAAATTTGCCACATGTTGACGTATGTTACAAACAAATGGAATCTCGCCCTTGAGCAACACGGAGAAACCTTTGCAATCGCCTTGGATATATCCAAGGCTTTTGACAAGGTATTGCATGAGAGTCTCGTTTGTAAACTTCTGGCATACGGCTTAGATTTGATGACCATCAAGTGGATAAAAAGCTTTCTCAAAGACCGAAAGATCAACGTTGCGCTAAATGGGAGATCACCAACGAAATACTCTCCAAATGCCGGAGTCCCTCAAGAATCAGTTATGTCACAAGCTTTGTTTTTGTTATACATACATCAGTGACTTGTTGGATAGCACTGTAAACCCTATCCACAGTTTTGCCGATGATGCAATATTGCACTCTTCTATTTCATTCGAGGTCGAGCCTACTCTTTCACAGTTAAACGGTAAACGGCTGGAAGTTGTCACTTCGCTTAATTCCGATTTCAGTACAATATTTGAGTGGTGAGTAAAAAATCAGGTCAAATTTAACGAGAAAAAAACATAAATATGCACATTCTCGCGTAAAAGAAGTCACAACGAATACTCTTTTATGGTAAAAGGACTCGTTCTCGTGGGTTGTGACTCAATTCGTCTGCTTGGTGTTCAGATTGCCAACAATTTAAAATGGAATGAACACATTATCGCATTGGCCAAATCACCTTCACGTAAACTCGTGTTCCTCAATAGATGTAGACGGTTTTTTTAATTCACATCAGGTTCTCCAGATATATAAACCTTTATTAAACCGTGTATACAATATTGCTGTCAGGTTTGGGGTGGAGGTGGAGAATATGGCACTGTTCTTCAGTTGCTGGATAGAGTTCAGCGGCGTGCCATCCGAATAATACGAAACTCCAGACTTACGAAAGATCTAGAGAGCCTACAACACCGCAGAGATGTTGCAGATCTTTGCGTTTTATATAGATCAATAAATGGTAAATGTTCTGCAGAATTATAAGAGAAAATACCATCATTAGTCACGCCAGGGCGGGTAACACGAGGAACGGTTAATGCGCATAGGTTTACGGTGAAGCTGCCGAAACCTCGAACTGAAGATGCAAAGCGCGAATTTATTCATCGAACATTTAAGAAGTGGAATTCGTTGGTCGGTTTTCAGCTTCCGTTGAAATATAAAATGCACAAGTTTAAGTCAGCTATCAACCTTAACTTGAAGAACCGCGCGTTGGGTGCAGGAGCTCTGATAGTTACAAGGAGCTAGGACAGTCTAAAAGTCTACCCTGTCCCCAAATAAAACATAACGTAAAAAAAAATTGAAATATAATGCTGGTATTTTAATTAAGCCATTATAATACATTTTACTCTACGATAATATAACTAAAAACAATGCATCTGTCTTGTGAAATATTCCTTAGTGCATGCTAATTATTTCAATACAAGTCAAAGTAGCTAAACTCAATATGTTTAAATTTTAGAACGAGGATTTGAAATTTAAGTTAGATATTTTATAAGTGTTTAAAGGTTATTCCAAGTGAACTAAAGGAATAGTTGTCATTGAGTCTTTGGTTAAAAAGTTACTATTTTCTCACATTTATGGTTAACAAATTTATGCTCTTCCTCAAAATTGGAAAATATTGAGTTTAGCCACTTGAACTTGTGAGTTAGATGATAAAACAGTGATTCAAAGTTTTCTATGCATAAATGATTTTTTCGTATAAATAGGATCGAAGGCGAAAAACAGCTAGTATTATAATTAATCCGTGTTTACTGGAGAACCTTTGGCTATAATAAAACATAAGATAGCTGTAACAAGTCCCACAAATATGGACTCCAGTTTTAACGATTGGTGCACATTGTAGGTGGTCAGCCCAACAAATGTTTTTACACACAACACAAACGCGTTTTTATGTCATCCGGTTGCATGTTAATTGGTCAACGGCAAGAATCGAACTCGAGACCGCGGCGTGATAAGAAACTCTCTTAACCATTAAGCTACATCCGGCGACTCATCTGATCAAATATTAGTTATTAGAAACAACAAAAAAATATTATTTTTTATAACAAAATTTTTTGGGTTTATTTAAAATACCAGTGAAAATAACCAAATAAAATTGTTAATATTTTATTGAATCTATCTAAATATATGAAATAAAGACTGTATTATTAATTAAAAATATTAAATAATTAAAAAAATTGATTAAAGAACAAAATTATTTGAATTTGACCATTAAAATATTTAATTTATTTTCAGTGGCTTAGTTAAAATACCACAATTAAATATGTATATTATATATATATATATATATATATATATATATATATATATATATATATATATATATATATATATATATATATATATATATATATATATATATGTATATATATATCGACTTAATTTCATAAGAATAACTTAATGCAAGTAAGCGTATTAAGCTCAAATATTTACTCCCGGTTTTTGTTATATAAATATAGCATAAACGCTTTAGGTAATAATCTTATTGAAAAATGATACGTATAAAAGTTTTTTCTTACTAATAGCACCAATTTCCCACAATATAACAACGAAAATCAAAAATTTCTCCTAATTATGAAAAAAATTCATACGTGAAAAAAATTTGACAATTTTATATCTGCGTTACACCTTCGCTCGTAGTCAACTCAACTTTCCTAATTTAACTGATACATATTCGTATCCAGTTTACATTAATATATGAATAGTTTATACATCATGCTCCATTTAAATCGAACTTTTATACCTCTAAAACAGCTACATTTTCTATATTGACATTCAAATGTTTTATATTTATAACCATTGATATGTATTGAGAGAGTGTTTATAATTTCCATTGGGAAATATTTCTGAGATCGAGTAGAGTGTAGGTTTTATAATATAAATTACAAGATACGTGTTATGTGAATATGTCGTGATTTACGATTTGGAGTTGAAATTTTAATTTGATAACACATCTCATAAAAATAAGTATTACATTTTATAATTCTTAATTAAAAATAAATTTTATATTGTTTAAGACAATTGAAAAATAGAAAATGTACATGTACATTACGACTGTCGCGTTTCTATCACGAATTGTATTGATCATGTAATGTAAAGAATCAATTATTTTGAAACTTAAAATTGAATATCTGACGTTTTATTTTTCAATTTTATATGCATTTACAATATAAATTTTGTGACATACGAATGTCAATGTACAAATTCTATAATTAAAGAGAGTAACAACCTATCACTTATAATGACTGATTGTCGACAGATATTGCTGTGGTTGAGCTCTTGGTGCGCTTTTTCTTCTGCTTGCTTTTTCTCTTCGGTGTGGTCGTAGGAGGAAAGTTATCATTCGTTGCAATGCTTGAATGATTTGTTGCATTGCTTGAGATTGGAGTCTCGTTTTTTATAATTCTTATTTAGTTTGTAACTCGCGTTGTTGAGCCACTAATGTAGATTTTAGATAATTGTTGCATTTGTACTACTAATCCTTAAGCCAAGATATTTGGATTTGAAAATTGCACATATTGGATTTCCTCTGGGTCATATTTAAATGCTTCTGATGGGACTTTCGTTGTTGAGCTAGACATTACCTTAGGCTGATCAATTGACGGAGTTCCTCATTATACCATATGCTTATCTAGACTACTAAATAACTCATTACGTGAGTTTAACATTAAACATGCCTATATCTCATAAGTCGGAGAAGATGACGCACCAAGCGACCTTTGGTGTGCAACAACCGCTACAGTATTTATAAGATTTTTTGCATGAATCATTGGGTAATATTTTATCGATATTCAAAATTGATTTTGTAAAAGTTCTAATTTTACAAACATTCAATTTCAATTTAACTGAGACTTCAAATTCAACAAGCAAAACTTTTAATGAGACTAGACGATCTGCTATAGGAGTTTTAAAGAAAAACACGTACACCCCAGAAAAATTACCACCATTACAGTTTTCCTCAAATAAAAGAAAACTTTAAATAAGTTAAATATTCTGTAAAATCATTGTTGTTTTTCCTTTTAAATTTTACAGAGTTAATATAAGACCCTTCTGAGTAGCCTAAATAATACGTTCTTTATTAATTTAATATTGACACAATTTTGATGATGCCCATAATTTTCATTAATGAACCGAATCATAAATACAACACCAATAAATAAATTATTTTAACAAATTACTAGTTCAATTTACATTTCAGTTTACACCGCGGTCCAATAAAAAGACGAAATTTAAAAATTTTACAGCGAACTATCAAAAAACCGTATATATCGTGTTCTATTGATAATATCAGTGTTACATATCAGTATGTTTTGTAGCCTCTATGTTTAATACTGTCCACGACGGTAAATCAGGTAAAAAATATATGTAACGGCAGATGGGTGCATGTTGTGATAATTGAATAATTGATTGAATTCATTAGGTTTGTAATATTTTCAACCTAATGAATAGCGAGTCTCAGTTAGTGAATAGCCATATATAGCGAGTGTTATCAAAAACGAGGTTTTCAGTGTGGAATCATTTCAGTGTGGATATAGACTGCCATGATCAATTAAAAAAATATGGAATTGTGCAAACAACTCACAATTAACATCATAAGCTCATAGAACGAGTGACAATGGTGCGCTCTATGATTTAGTGACTCACAAAACCGGAATTTGATTTTATGCATATTCCGATAATGATATTGTTATATGTTATGCACTATAATGTTATTGTTACAATCGAGTGTATTTTGTGAAAGAGTTAAAAATGTTATTTCTTTTACGAACAAGCTTGATTGTAAATTTCAACTTTGCGATGGTTAAAATTTGTATCCCTAAACCCTTTGTGAGTCATTTAAAATGTAACCAACAAGCATTCAATATAGACGACGTTACAAATAAAACGGAGTATAATGTTGCCGAGTTAACATAAAAATATAATTTAAAGAAAAGCGCTAATTAAAATTTATTTTATGTTTAAACAATATTTTTGTTTAGTAGAATACTGTTACGAGTCGAGTGACATTGTTAGGTCAGTGAAATAACTAAACAAAAAATAAACATGAGAGCATCAGGATATACAGTTTATCATGAGAAGAGATGGCAACTGGTAAACAAATCGAAATTTCTACGATGACTAGAGCAGTCGAATTGTTTATATCTAATTAAAAAACAGTCAAAGTCGGTAGTGATGTTCGTACCGATTCTGGTCGAATCTTTTTAACCTGATAGTTACTTAGTTGGAAATATCAATTGTATACTCCTATTTTTACTTTAATTTTACTTTTGTGAAAGGAAGATAAATGTAAAGCATAATTTTCTGAATTAATCACAATTCACAACATCAAGCGAAAATAGCTATATGTATATAACTCGTATTGTCTAGTCTACTCGTTTGTTTCAATCGAATCGTTCTTTTGAGCGAATTGATACTTTTGAATGAATTGATTTCTTTAAATTATATTTTGTAGTTTAAAGAAGTGAGATAATGAAATGGTAGAGAACATTGGCGTGTAAATTAATGATTTATTGTGAAAATAATAAAGGTTGGTGTTGGAAATAAGTTCGGTTTACTATAGGAAAAACGTAACAATTGGTGACACTGTTGGGTTTCTGAATAAAATGAAGTTAATAGTATTGATGTTGAAGAAGCTGATCGACCGCGGTTATCTTACAGTGGATAATAACGTTGATCTACAAGTAAGGCTAGAACAACCGAATACGAGTTGAGTAGTGGAGCAAGAATACTTTAGCAGAGGATACAGTAGAAAGAACAATGCCGGAAAGACCATTGTACGAACATTTGAAAAGAAATGAACCCTAGTATCAAGCAATTTCGATAAAGGCGAGAAATGATGTGTGGTATAAGAACCGAAACACTGGCCAGACAGGAAACTTAAAAAACCAAAGTGCTTATCAGATAAAAAAGTTAAAAACCAAAAGCTAACCAAACAAGAAAGTAAGCTTTCGGTTTTTCACTTTCTAAAATCGAAATGCTCACTAGACAAGACAACATGATATCGGTACAAAAAATAATGATGTTCGAACGAAACCTAAAAATAACTAAATAAAAGAGATTTAAACACTGAATTAACACAGTGTAAAATGGTCAACAGTGTAAGCTGATATATAGGGTGTCTCGTAAGCGACTGACACGAATGGTACAGTTGAATTCCTTGATCAAAGCGAAGACGACTTTACTTTTACCACTTCGCACTGTGAAGCCCTCTTATTAAGTTATAGGCGTTTAAAGAGGAGCCTCTCAACGTAGCACCTTGTATTAAAATTAAATCAATATCTCGACAAAATTCAAAATTTATTTTAATTTCCAATCTGATAAAGAAAATTCAAAGAAAATTTAGTATAATAAATTTTGAATTTTCTCGAGATATTGATTTAATTTTAATACAAGGTGCTACGTTGAGAGGCTCCTCTTCAAACGGCTATAACTTTAAAGAAGGCTTCACAGTGCGAAGTGGTAAAACTAAACTCGTAGTGTCAGTCACTAACGGAACATCCTGTATAATAGACTATAATAGTGACGTTAAAAGGCGGTACATAACTACTACAAACTGACCCACAATACTAAAGTGAATATTGAGACAACCACAAGTGAGAGTTATACAAGATTAAAGGTCGATGTTAATAAAAGCGGGGAAACCACAGGAATTTGGTGCGGTCATAGAGCAATAAGTGTGCCTTAAACATTACAACTCGACTCCCGATTACCCCGAGCGAATCAAAATAAATTTTTTAAAACAGATAATATTACTTAAAACAGTTTTTTAAAACAGATAATAATATTACCAACAGATAAAATACCATGATAAGTGTCCTACCTAAAACTAGTTATGTGAGCCTATATGGTATAAGTTATTAAACTCGCATCCAAAATAAACGTAATAATCTGCCCTCTCACCCAATTATATGTTTAACATTTCATCGTACCTTTTAAACACCATATCACAATAAAACTCATTATTTAATATAAACATACAACTTTTTTAAAACTAATATTTTAATAATGCCTTAAAGATTATAATCATGATTACGAAACGGCATATCAATAAATTAGATATTTATATGCACTAACTGTACACATAGCACAAAATCGTGATTTAAGTAGTATAACATAGGTAAATATTTGGAACACACATTGTAATTAGATTTCTGTGAGTTAAATTATATACTGAAATTATAAAAGCGATTACCGTGCCGTAATTCAAAAACTTCTAAGTAGTGTTGTGTTAAAATTCCAGAAAACTATAAATTTCTACACACCAAGTGCAGTTAATTAGAAATGGATGTGATTAGAGGTTACAAACACATTTTTTATATTACCTCCAGGTAATTGATGTAATTTATTGGAATGATAATTTTTGTTGTGTATAAAAATATTTTTTTTGTACTTACTAAGTATGGTATTGGAGGTAATTAATGTTTTTATGCTGCACTTACCTGAAATAGAAAAAAAATATTACTTTCGCATCTTGCATTATTTTATCTTAAATCGTTCATATTCTTAAACTTAAGCAAAGTTATACTACAACATGCGGCAATTTAAGAATAACATTCTGTGGAATGATATAATTTTAGATTGGTAAGAGTTCTTGTAAATTTAACAAATGAAGGACAATTAATCAATCATCTTCTAAATGTGATGACATTTCATTGTAAAAAAACTCGATTGAGTAAACAATATTGAGACAAAATGCATCATTACTATGTATCATTGTACCATCGATCTTAGTTATGTAAGTCAGTTAAATAATTCTCAAATATAAATAACATCACCAACCAAGTGTCTATATGGTCAATTGTTACCGTCCTAACATGTAATATTACAATATAATAATTTAAAATAACAAGATGAATTTACGAATTACAACTGTACTTATAAATTGATCGATCGGCGAACTACTTTAAATTGTAAAGCACTGAACATTTTAATAATTATTAAAAACAATGTAACATTAATACATAATGACAATAGCTAAAAATATTTGACAACGTATGTGTATTCGGAGGTAGAATTGCTAATAATGTATAGAATATATAATCATTAACAGGTTGATATAATTAATGCATTAAAATCGGGATCTAGTTGCAAAGGCGCTTGCTACGAAATGTGGGATTGGACTACAAATATTCTATATCATATCAAAAAACAATTAGTAATTCTATCCATGACTAATTCCTTACGTGGCGTTGAAGAACAGGAAGTATTAAATCTACCGAAAGCTTTAAATAAAGCCCATATGAATAGTTAAGGAAATTTAGATTCAAAGTGATCCCAATATCAGGAACAATGATAATAGAAAAGGATTTTTACTATCGGCAGATCACGTAAGAGTCACACATTTTGTTGATAAATTGCAAAATAGAATAACATCAAATCTATAATACGGATGAGACTACTCTTTTAGAGAGATTAATGTCAACCAGAACGTTTGCGGAGATGAATCTCAGGCAGATGGAGTAAAATAAACTAAGGAACGTCTTATGTTTCATAACTACTGCTAGAAATCGTAAATGCAGGTAAGAGTACCCACCTATAAGAGCATTTCAAAACGAATATCATCTTTCAGGTATTGATAAAGCAAAAAAAAAACTTTGTGAGTTACTCCAACTATATTTTTGGACTAGTTCAACAATTAAAGACTCGAAATTATTGCTAAAATAGTATCATTAAGAAAATTTTGAGGAAAGTTATGAACTTTGACGACCCATCCATTAAATATTAAAAATTCCGTTTGGTGTTTGTTTAGTTTGTGGAAACATTTTAGATAAAGTAATCGAAAATGTAAACGAGACGATTGATAACGATATAACGGAACTGTGAGATAAGACCGAGAATTTCCTAATTTGTATGTCACGCGAACTTTAATTAACAATCATTAAAATATTAATAAAGTACACAAAAAAAATTGCTATGCATTTTAATTAAACTTGAGTTAATTATATAAACAGAAACGAACGTTCATAGGTAAACATTTCACATCCAACGGTAAACCTGAATTCGGTAACATGCTCAAACTTTTTAAGAACATAACATATCCTGTAAAATTATTACAAGTAACCTCAAGTAAATGTTTTGAGGAACTATCACAATTATTGAAAATAACAGCATAAAAGGAACGTATTCGGTTGACAATTTAGCACATCAACCAATGGTGAAAATATTGTCAAAAAGAATTAGAATTTTAAGTTCTCTAAAGTTGAAATTGTTTTCTGCGTAGATGTGTTTTCAGCGTAGACAAAACGTTTGGATTTGCATCAGAAATACATTCATGCCCTGCTCTTGTTTATTGATTTTTTTAGCTTTACGTCACAGCCTCCTATTCGATGGTCGGAAATAGTTTCCTATCCTAGACGAACGGCGTTTAAAAGATATCGATAAGATAAAGATGAAATTGCTGAACGCAAAATTCAGTTACGTAATTTCTTCAAAGATTAGAAAACATTCTAGCAAGTATACATATTCATGTAGATTATACAACTTACCGAACTACTACGGAGTTTCATTAGATTTTACGTTTTTCGCATACACATGTGAAGTAAACGTAATGCAACTGAAAAATACATATCTAGAATCACCAAGTGATGCGCATCACATGTAAAATATATCATTTCAAATCCGCATAAAATTTAAATAAGTTTTCTTAGTTATCATCGGCTCTAGTGGAGATTCACCGCGGATTGGCAGAGCACATGTGAGAAATAGGAACAGTTTCTTTCAACCAAGAGTATTTCCAGGCTTGTTTCGAATATACGCTGTATTAAATTGATGGGGTATCTTTCGGATTTGTTTGTTGGAATATTATAAAACATTTTATATGCGAATTTAATGTGGATCGTATGAACTCCCACCGAAGTACAACCGCGGGCGAGTTGTATAGTCGTCATGGTTAATTAAAACTGAGACTATAATAGGGTAGTCATGTTCAAAACAAAATACTAGGACGGCAGAATATTTTAATTAACCACAATTGTTTAACTTGTACATAACTTAAGTATAAAAAAAGTCTAAGTGTAATATAATATGTATATGGGCCAAACCGCGACATTAATGGCACACACGGAGTTCTTCTAAATGCGGGAGCAGAACTTTAATATAAATGAAACAAAACTAAGTGAAAACACTGGCTCGATCAAGAAAAGATAAATCATTTAGTTTAGTAAGATGGTAACTATAACGAGGTATTAAAAAGTTGAAAATCAAATAATATCTATAATATATTTTATAAATAAGAAACTGAAGTAACTTTAAACAAGATTTTGATTGAATAGAAAATATGTGTCATACAAGATTTATAGATACCAAAACACTTTACAATTTTTATTCAAAACACAATTAGTCTCACATCATCTTATTAAAATAGAACTGGTATGCACCAAAACACGCCAATCCTACAGCAGCGTATTTAGAACACACTTTTGTAGCTTTAAAAAGTGGATGAGGCTTTGGAACCGTAAGCAATTCTCGAACATTTTCTCTGCTTACCTTCATCCAATTATTAGCAATTCCATCAACATGTTCACCATTAACAATTCCAACAATAGTTAACGGTTTTGAGTGGTGTTTTATTTTTTTTCCAACTTGAGTTGCATATTCTAAACTACTTGCAAGGATCTTATTTCGCTCATTCACCACTGTTTCACGACAAGGCAGGATTTTAGTTTTATTTTTATTCATTAGTTGATCATATGCCAACATAAATTTATCTTTAAAACTAAGACTATCGATGGCACGTTTTATTGTTATATTAATTGGTCGATCGCCTAATACCACTTTACATTTCGGAAAAAATTGTTTTATTTCAGCCAATGCTCTTCGACATTCGGCTCCGGGCAATAAACCAAAATTATTAACTATATTAACATTATTCTGCATCAGCTGGATATAATATGCACCAACCATAAGACCGTGTTTACTTATAATATCATATGTTTCATTCCAGTCAAATGGGACAGAGTCCTTTTTTCCCGTTTCTTTATTATACCGCAAAACGTTTAGCCGTAAATTGCATAGTTCAAGGATAAGAATATCTGGTTCAGCGTTTCGTATCACCGTTGAAATTTCGTTTTTACAATTCGGATTTGTGCTTGAAACTCCAACTAAATAACATTTACTACCATTCGAACCGTTTAATAATTTTACACTTGGTGGTAAAAATCGCTCAAATTGTTCGGTATCGTAATAAATTTTAATATCATCGGGTAATTTTGAGGCCATGGTTAAATAGGGAAAAACGAAATAAGATACTGACAATTTAAAAACAATTATCATCATAATATAGGGATCAATGAAAATATGATTTAACCGCTTTTTTTTACTTAATCAGACATTATTATACAGAGTTTCTCACGAAGGTACAATTTCCTGGATGACATAATTTTTTTTCCTTCGATATATATTTTATTTTATTAAACCTCGATGATACAGACTGAATTTTCAAATCATGCTTAAGAAAGAGATTCGTCGGGAAGCTATTCAATTAAACGTCGTGTGGTGTAATTATACAATGCATTTCGATATTTTTTGAATAGACAATTACAGCCATTATACACGGATACACACACAATTGGTACTATTATAAAACTTTTCATTTTGGTTCCATAATGTCGGGAGCCGTAACCAAGATAGATGAACGAGAAAAAACTTCCTTAATTGTTTTTATGTTAGCTCTATGTACATATGTATACACATAGTTGTGTAATACATAATTACTACTAATGAAAATGAAAGGATTTCGTAATAAACAGCCGTGCTTCTGTATCTTGCTGCATACAAGACAATCAAGAGAAGAGGACGACAAAGTAAATATGTAATTTGAAAACGAAAAGGTTGATAGTTATAAGTGTTTTTGTTAAGATGCTAATCATTTACAAAACTATTAACTTCATTTAAATATCTATGTACAAAACAAAAGATTTGTAAAAATAATTCTTGAGTGGTACTTTAACGAATGATTTCTGTAATTTGTTATGTTTGTCATGTGTAATGTAAATAATAAATATATTTTTTAGGCGCAGAAGGTGAAGAGGCCAAATTTATAAGACAGAGTGTTAATTGTCATGTAATGGCATAAATAAGTACACATATCAAAGACATTGTACTATAAGTATGAATAATTTAGGTTTATTTGAATTCTTTTCAATTTGAATGCATTATACTTTACTTTATTCAGACGGTTTTAATGAATATTTATACATATATATCATATATATATATATATATATATATATATATATATATATATATATATATATATATATATATATATATATATATATATAACGGGTGTTTTTTTAGGAGGTTTGTTTTTCCGATAGATGTCGTTTTATTTTATGACAGTTGTTTTGACAGCTCAAAGTGGCATTTCTACTCAGTATTGTTTGGCAAATCATTATGAATAGGTTAACTCCAGAACAACGTTTTCAAATCGTGGAAATTTATTTTCAAAATCAGTGTTCAATTAAAAATGTTTATAGAGCACTTCGTGAATTTTATGGTGCACATAATCGTCCGTCAGAGACCACCATAAAGAACGTAATTACCAAATTTCGGTCTACATTCACTCTTTTGGATGCCAAGCGACCGACAAGAATGAGAAGAGTTCGTACAGAAGAAAATATTGCTGTCGTTGAGGCCAGTGTCGAAGAAAACGACAATTTATCGATTCGTCGTCGTGCTCAGCAAATTGGACTTTGTCCATCGACTTTATGGAAAATTTTACGTAAAGATTTGGGTTTGGTGCCATACAAAATTCAATTGGTGCAAGAATTAAAGCCACACGACCATCGTTTGCGCCGTGAATTCAGTGATTGGTCGTTAAATCAATTGAACGAAGATCCATTTTTTTACCGTAAAATTCTCTTCAGTGATGAGGCGCATTTTTGGTTAAATGGATACGTCAACAAACAAAATTGTCGCATTTTGAGCAAAGATAATCCACACGCCGTTCAAGAATTACCAATGCATCCTGATAAATGTACTGTTTGGTGCGGTCTATGGGCTGGTGGGATCATCGGTCCATATTTCTTTAAAAATGAGGAAGGACGACGCGTTACCGTGAATGGAAATCGATACAGAACCATGTTAAATGAGTTTTTGTTGTCAAATCTTGAAGATATGGATATGGATGAAATGTGGTTTCAACAAGATGGTGCCACTTGCCATACAGCACGTGAAACAATCGACTTATTGAAAGAAACTTTCAACGACAACATTATTTCGAGAAATGGTCCGGTGAATTGGCCTCCGCGTTCGTGCGATTTGACGCCACTCGATTACTTTTTGTGGGGATACGTGAAGTCATTGGTTTATGTGGATAAACCTCAATCGATTGACGCTTTGGAAACCAATATTCAACGTGTCATTGCTGACATACGCCCTCAAATGCTTGAAAAAGTGCTGGAAAATTGGACCTCCAGAATGACATTTGTGAAAAATAGTCGTGGTAGCCATATGCCAGAAATTGTGTTTAAATGTTAAATGCCAAAAAATTATCTACCAAATAAAAAAAAAATTTTGGTAATTTCATAATTTTATATGTGTTTTATTCAAAAAAAAATCGGCAACCTCTTAAAAAAACACCCTTTATATATATATATATATATATATATATATATATATATAATATATATATATATATATATATATATATATATATATATATATATATATATATATATATATATATATATATATATATATATATATATACATGTGTGTGTGTGTGTTTATATCTGTGTGTGAACATATGTATCTTGTTAATCTTTTTAAAGTATATGTATTTGAAGTGAAAATAAATAAAATAACCTTTAAACAATTAGTTCCTTTGTGTGACTTTCGTAACCTTTCAAAATTGTTTTAGCAGGTAAGATAATACGTTATGGACCGACAGCTAGTTTATTTATTGTGTACAACCACTAATCTAATCCTCCTACTTTATCAAACAAAATTACAATGTTTGCTTGGTTTATGAAAAATAATTTATTGCATCCCTCAAATATTTAGTACAGTCGATGCCATTTTCGAAGAGACAGTAATATGCGTAATTTTTTCTATTGTTATAGCTCTAATGACTTGTCAGGTTAGTACTAATCATCTTGAAATAAATTCTATTATATTAACTTAAAAATAATATCCTATTAAACGACATCTCAAGGAATTTAAAATGAGTTAATGATTAAATAAAATTTCATTCTAATTGTTGGCAGTACGATAGTTTAAATGATATCTGAAATTCACTCATAGTATAAAGGTAAAAATCTTTTAGAAGTATATAAAAAAATGTAAGGTGTTCATCTGTTGAGTTAGTTTTGATTGGATTTTGCGAAAAAGGCAATTAGCTAGGTAAATTAAGAATAACCTTCGCTTAAATCATATGATCATACTTGTTCTATGCATGTATCTAAACTTCCTGGCGATATGTAGTCAATTAAACTGTTTGTAAAATTTGTCTAAGGCTGTGGTCTTTAGACATTTAACAAGTAAAACCAAAGCGCTGTAACAACGCAGACATTTTACAAAACTAAAACACTCGCCGTCGTGAAGCACCTTCTCGGCCAGCAATAGTGAAACTGATGAAAAATTTGAGCTGTTGAGACCAGCTAGTAATTAGAAAAACCTCAAACATGTGCTTCGGTTAAGCAAAACTGAGAATATTGCTGTTGTAGCCCGAAGTGTTGAAGAAAACCCAGGTTTATCGGTTCCTCATTGATCTTTGGAATTAGACATTCCACAAACGACATTACATCGTATTTTGCATTAAGTCTTAAGGCTTGTAAATCTCAGTTAACACAAGAACTCAAGCCGGTCGATCACCATAAACGTCGTATCTTCGCTGATTGTGTCCTTCAAACTTTATTTTCACCTCAGAGGCTTCATTAGAAGTGTCGCAGAAGTGTCGCATTTTGGCCTCAGAAAATCCAAAATTAATTGATGAAAAGCCTCTCCATCCTCAACGTGCCACTGGTTGGAACGGTTTTTGGGTTGGGTTAATGATTTTTATGGCCGGAATAGGAAGATAGTGATTTGGACGACGGTTAGTTTTAGCAATATGGCGCTACGTACCAGACAAGCAGCTAAACAATCGCAATTTTGGCAATTTTTCAAGATAAGTTTTCTTTGAGGCCAAGTGAAAGATAAGTTGAATGCCAATGCTCCACAGTACATTCATGACTTTATCGATGGAATTCGTAGTTATCAAGCACATATACTGCCGCAAATGTGCGAATCGGTCATGGAAAATTGCATGAAAAGGATATGGTTCTGCAAGCGTCTTGAAATAAACATTCATTGATTTCATTTAAAAAATACTCGCTTTTTTAAATATCAAAATGAAACCTCTTATTGGAAAACCTTTTAACTCAAACCAAGAAGGGCAACATATATTTTAAAAGCTAATTAATAGCTTTATTTTATTCATAAAAATAATAAATAATTATTCCAAAGGGAAATAAGTGGTTGCCCAGACTGTTTTTCATTTCGCTAGAACATAAGCTTTTATCCGTGTCGGAGGAATTGAAAGTAAAATATGGTAAAAAAACAATATTCTTTAATTGGAATACCTCAATTCGATTGAGTACTGAACATTTATTTTTTATGGTCCTTCTTCATCGCATTCTGACCATTATATCTGCCAATCGTGTTTTGATTTTTTTTACTTTTGGAATTGTACAACTGAATTTCTGTTTTGTTACAAATTCAGACACTTGGTCGAATAAATTCACTACACTTAAATATATTGAAGAAACTACAGGATATTAGATTCAATTTAGAAAAGTGATCAAATTTGATTACAGAAATTAGTCGTGAATTGCAACTCAAATTTAATTTTATAATTCCCTTATAATACAAAAATGATTTTTCATAAACTTGTAATGATAGATTATTTGATGTAAATGAACAAACCAAGTGGATTATGTAAATTAGAACTAAAGCCAAATAACATAGAGAATAGAAATAAACCACTACCGGTCTAAGTGTGTGTTAGATCCATGCATAATATGGCCACGTAACACAACATAAAATGAACTAATCCAGTAACTTTAGGACAGTTTGCATACTACTATAAAGTAGTAATTGAAAATAGTTCACAGGTGCATTATATATGATTATATACGTATGTGTCACTTATATCTATGTTGTTTTTTTAAATATTAAATACAAAAAATCATTGAGATGAAATCATGTAGTCTCGTAGAATGTCATAGTACGATTAGTTTGTAAAAATTGTACTAAGATATTAAGAAATCGTTGCGTTGAAATTTATCAAGAAATGTATACATGTGTTACTTTTTTTTCATTTTTCATACCTTTAATTGTTTCACAGCATATATATGGTTTTTCTAATCCTTCTTAATACATAACAGCAACAAAAAATATTTTTATGTAAATTTAGATTTATTCTCAGTATAATAAAATGATATAAAATATTTGTATGGCATATAACAATGCACTATAAAACTTATGAATCGACTTGATTTTTGATAAAATAATTCAACATGTGCGGTCGAAGAATTGCAAATATACCATAAGAAAAACCGTACACATTATATTATTTTTTCAGCTCAATTAATGTTTAAGAAATATTTTGTTGCTTTAATACCGCAACTCTCGATCTATGAATACATAAAATAAATTTTATAGTAAGGTCCATACAGCACATATTGAAACGTAAGTTATATACATATATGAACTCAATTCACTGTTATTTGTCTTTTTTATTAAGTAATCCATCCATGTAATACATAAGTGCACCGTATCCAATCGCTCCAATCACAAAATATTTTAGAGAAGCCTTAGCTGTTGATAAAACAATATTGGGCCGTGGCATTCGATAAAATTTTTCTATTTTTTCGGCATCAACTCGCTGCCAATTTTGGGTAATTCCGTTCAGATGACCAATTCCTACAACTCCAACCACATTTACCGGTCGTACTATACCATTCAATAGTTGAGGGCGCGCAGCATGCTCCAAGTTAAGCGCTAATATCATATCACGCTCTTTCACGAATGAATTATAAATTGATGGAAATATTTTTTGCTCGTCTGCATTATTTTGTCCCATTTCACGCAAATGCGACTTTTTAAGATCTTCAATTTCTTCTTGTGTAATTTTCTCCTCGTTATGTTGCCGCTCAGAAAATACTCGTATATAGGCCATTAGCATTTTCTCTTTAATTGTCATACCTTGAATTGCACGTTGTATCGTTATATTGATAGGCCGATCACCGAGTATCACTGTACTATCGGGACAATATTTTTTAACTTCAGCTAGTGCTCGCCGAAATTCACCGCCTGGTGCTTGCCCCAAATCTTTAATAAATTTCGCGTTTGATTTTAAAAACTGTAAATAAATTGTACCTCCCACAACTCCATTTTCTCGAAGAATTTCGAAAACTCGACGTGGACCCAAATCGGTGATCTCTTTCATTAATCTCTCTTCATCGTATTTCAAAACACTCATGCGTAAATGACACAATTCCAGTAGGACAACATCAGGTTTTACATTCCGTATGACCAACGATACATCGTGTTGTGAATTTGGACTAATATGTGCTGTACCAACTAAATACACTTTACTACCGTCAGATGTTTTCAAGAGTTTCACGGTTTCCGGTAGATTCTGATCGAAATCGGTAACACTATCGTAAATTTTTATATCATCTGGTAATTTTGAACTAGACATGGCCGAAAATATGTTAATAATTTTGAAATTTTGTTATCGAAAATGTTTAGGGAACGAAAAATTTTGAGTTGATTGTCATGGCCGAATGAAATTTAGAATAAATATTTACAAAAAATTACATGACATGCCTCGTTGGAATTTGAAAGCATGTCATACTCATACTTGTTAACACGTACCCATTTCATGATTGATGTGACATGCTGACATTATACAGGGAGAATCATATTATGTTGCGACACGCACACAGCACACTCGCGTACATTATTTCGTGGTTGGAATAGATTAAGAATTGGCGAAATGCGCAAGCGTACATTGATTTGTTTATAAAATAAAACAGGAATTGGATCTACTAGTTTAAATTATTTTATTGTTTAAATATCGATAAAAAAAATCTCATGAAAATGAAATTCTAGTTTCAATCGTATTGCAAGCAACATTTTTTGAGTCTAATGAACTTTTGAACTTAGTTATTTTAATATAAAGAAATGTGATTTAAATTGCCCATATACACGTAATATAATCCAAAAACGTGATATATTGTTATGAAATTCAGGATTGAAATTATTTTGGTGAATATTAAATGAACGTATCCGGTTCATTGTTTAATTTATGCTCAACATGCATGTCATCAATCTATCAATATTTTTAAATACACGTAAATATTGTTAGATTTCACGTACAATTCATATACAGTTAATTTTGATTAGCTTTTCTATTAAATCGTGACATGAAATTTATTTCGAACTCGGAACCAATATAATTAAACACCTTTGAGTGTAACCTCTCAAGTGTATGGATGTGTAACAAGATGCAATCAAAATATTTAAACGTTGAAAGAGGCATTTAAAAATGCAATGTAATTGTGGTACATATGCAGTAATTTGGCTGGTAAATTTTGAAATATCATGTTTTTTATATTTGTAGGCGGATAGGAGGGAAATTTGTTTGGAAATTATAATTTCGATTTCTTTAGAGATTGAAAGTGTATATTGTCGGTCGATCTGTTTGAATAATAAAAATGTCAAACTTTATGATTGATTAAATGGAAAGCTGCTGAAAACTAACAAAAATAAAAAGAATATAAAATTTTATTTTCGGGTCCACGGCTTTAATTGTAAACAATCTTAAGTGGCAGATCTCCACAATCGTTAAATATAATTTCCTATCACTATTTCCAACTTCGTGGAATTTAGTATAAGTAATTTTATTCAAATGAGGACTGTTTACATTTCAACGGCATCAATAGTTTAATTTTAAAACCTGATAAACAATCAGACTAATCATTACCTTTGCTATCTGCAAACTGAACGGAATTAATGAAACAAAGTTAAATTAATAAAACCCTATACAGTTTTCTTTGGAGTGACAGATACAAATGTAAACGTTTCCTTATGATTTAAAATAGAAATCAATAATAAAGTATAAAATGGGAAAGAGTTCTAGAATTGGGAAAGGATATCAAATTCGGTCAATTTTGACCTGAACCTGAATAATAGGGTTAATCGTTTAATACAGGTAACCGTATCAAATTTAATAAGCAAGAAAGTTTTCATCTGACAAGAAATGTTTTGCCAACATAATTAAGAAATTTTAATTTTAATTTTTGTTTTTGTAAACCCAGGGGATAGAGAACACAAACAAAAGAGTTTGCGAAATAAGAACTAAAAACTTTAGTTAATAAATTACTAGCTTATATGTTCAGAAGTACAAAACACGTTTACAACCAGATGAAAATTAGAACTTAAAATGCTGGAACTTTCGAAGATAATTTAATAAGATCTATTCATCTCCTACGTCACATACTAGTTGGTGTATGATGAAACTCTATTGGTAACATAGATTCAACTCAGAAGTGTTACAACAAATTTCAGTCGAAAAACCGTAGAATGTACGTTTAAATTATACTCGTATGAGTTGTGGATATCTTTATTTAACAGTCTGGTATTGTAAGTCATTCCAATTATAATAATCAATGAAAATTAATTAAAATTTCAGTCGCATAATAACAATTTTTTATTTTTTTATGTAAATATACAACCAACTCCGTTCAAAGATTTTTAACATTAAAATGCGTTTATCAACAAAATTGCTAACTCAATAAATGATAATTAATCATATTGTTTATTATCATATACGACAGCGACTGCCATACCATTTACGATTAACCAATTGTTTTCAATTAAAACTTAAACTATAAAACTGTGCAATATCCTTAGCGTCTACATGTCTTTCAAGAAAAATATTCAAATGTTTAGTTAACCCTTTGTATAATTTTTTTACTAGTATATATGTATACACATATTATGCATGACAATAATATGTATAAAGGGTTTAAAAGAAATGTCATAACTATAATAATTCTTCGTCAAATTTGTTACTGCATTTACCATTACAGCGGGGTTTTTGCTTTTGAATGTAATGTGAAGATATGTGAAGATGGCCAGTAGATATAAGCGACTTTGCGTTGAATAATAAACATCAAAAACATTTTTTTTAATTTATGCATTTACATATATAAATGCAACACATGTGTTCAGTTATAGCTTTATAATTTCTCAGAATTTTAAATTGTTGATTCCTCAGATTTATGTATCACATTTAAAATCGATTGAATGGAAATTCCAAAAATTTTACAATTTGCTCGAACCGAATTATATTCATATTACTATAACAAAAGATCTATAGATGCGGTTTGAGTTTGGTATCAAGTTTCAAAAGCCATGCCTATTTAATAATAAAACGAATCAGTGAGTTTTCCTGTTAAAATTATTTTTTTTTAGTTTCTCTGGAGAAGAGGGTATAATTCTGACTATATGTAGTAACGCTCTTAGCGGCAAGCAATATTGGAATTTTGTACCATTTGTGCGATACAGTATTACCAACGGAAAACAAGACACACACGATGACGGCTAACAATTTATAAATTTTGAACAACGCGTTTTTATTGTTGATAGCCATGTGACACTGGCTAGTAAATAATATAAAGCGAGACAGAGAAAGAATATGATTAATAGTGTAAACAACACGATGTACATTTGACATTTTGAAAAAAAAATAACAATTACACAGCCCTTGCTGCATGCTAATAATTCGAAATCAAAATATACTCTTTTGCAAAAAGTATATTTTGATTTCGAATAATATCAGAATTATATCGGGTAAAATATCAGAAAAAATAAGAAATGTCAAACAAATAATCAAATTGAATTCTTTTTAAACTCTCCCACTAAGTTTGGATTTTCTTATCACCGAGAAAATGGCGGAAATAGCGTGTGTCGTGCTATACTGTAGCTATGAGCTACATATATTTTAAAAAATATTTAAATTTTTCGAGTAACAAAATCATGCCTTATTTTCATCTTTATCTTCGTTAGTTATAAAAATTCTTGAGAATCAAATGTATGCCACTACATTTGGGATACATTTTAAGTTGAAGCCTCCATTTTACCATTCTTCTTCGAAAATGCGGTTGATCAAGAACTAGCATTTTTAATGGAGTTCACTATCGTTACATGATAATATACTATTTTTTAAACATAAATGGATATGGATGTTGTCGATATGTGATTTTCACAAGGATACCACACGCCATACAACCTTAGTAGTAATTTAATTATTGCATGAGTCACTTCGTGATCATGTTTTGGTAATCAGAATTTGCCACCCAGATCATGTAATTGCTTATTTGTTGACGATTTTTTAAGTCTATGTCAATAAGTGCATTTGAGCCAGTAAGCTCTTGGATGCCATTTATCCAATATTTTATTCCATACATAACGATATATGTAAAGCAATAACAAATTTACAATTTTTAATTAAAATAATGTATTTTCTAATAAAATTATTTCTTGCGTGAATTTCGGGGCAAACTTTATATTACATATTGTGATTTGAGCTCTCCATTTAACTGGACAATATATATTTTATCGGGTACTATGGTCTACAATAAATTTATATTAAAATAAATTTATACATGTTTATTTATCATAGTGCTCCTAATTTTTAATAAATAACAGTCAGGAGAAGATTCAGCAGTACAATAAAATAAACGAAACAACCTCAATTATTAACTTTTTCTATAATATTAAATAAAATACACTAATCAAAGACACTGAATTGTATCACACTTATTCTACATAAACATAGTAAATACTGTATCCTAAAAAAATAAAATGATTGTTCAGAATACAATAAGAGCAAAATTAGATCAAACAAGCTGGTTGAATAGAAACTATGCGGAATACCCGTATCGACTTCGTATCTATTTTGAAATATCCAATTTCAAACCATAACAGCACAATCATCAGGTATAATAAAAAAATAGCGTCAAACTGTGAAACGTTTCAAATTGCATTCTTGTCCCAATATAAACAATCAAATAACAACACAATAGCAGTCAAATTTTGATTTTTCTAGGCAGATGCATCTAGATACCCCAAATAAAACAATTTAACTAAAATGCAGAAACTTATTTCTAATAAATCCATAAACCAAAAATTAATTCGTCTCAAATCTCATTATCTCGTTACCTTTCCGATATTTTACTTTTTTAACAAAAAAACCACTTAAAATATTTTATTTAATACATACATTCGTATCAGATCTCTAATTCATCATCATGATGTGAAAAATGCAGGTGGTCAGAGATCATCACAATTCTATTTCGACTTCTCATCTACCGATCAATATGATCATCAACCTATCTCTGTTTAGTGGCATTGTATCATTTCGTTGTTTTATTTTTGGGTATGCTACGTATTTTCATCTTGGTTAAGACAAATATAGTAAACGCCAAAATAGACATTCTATGATCTATTCTCTCATTGTAAAGTTTTTGATCAAATCAGTCTGGTTGTGTTTTTTACTAGACTCAACTCTATTATGATGTTTTAGAAATACATATATAAATATTATGATTTGTCTAACTAAACGTAGGCGCTTTACACATATACAATTGCAATAAATCTTAAATCAAGATAATAAATTTAGAAATTGAACAAAACATGACGCGTATGTTAAATAAATGAAGGTGGATAAATTTTCAGATTTTTCACTGATTACAAAACCCTTCTTAATTGACTTCAAGGTAACTGTTGATCGGATATATTACAAAACAATTTTTTTTATGAGTGATTGATGCATTAAATTAAATTTCAACAGTTTAGGTTTATGTTTCTATTTTACATATAATTAAACGATATCTCGTATGATATTTGATTTATCATGAATAAATCTTATTAGATAACACATACTATATAGGCATCACTTGATTCATCATCTCCTTAATAAACGAATCATCCTCGAGAATCAGGACATAATTTAAATAAAGCGTTTACGAGCATATACGCCAAATTTAGATAGATTTTCAATATCACAGCGTCCTATAAATTCAATCATAAGTTGCCTTGCTACTATTCATTCAACACCAACAACAGAATAGATTTAATTATTAACGACTACCTTTGATACTTAACGATTAACCAACAACAATTTATTTTCGTGTTAATTTATTAATTCAATTATTATGAATAATAAATAAAAATTATACAAATTTATTTTTTTGTGTTTATTTATTAAGTGCTTTGACATCGTCAAGGACTATATACTATGAAAAGACTCAGGTTTAGGAGAAGAAAATGTTAAATGCATATAAATAAACACAACTTAAACGCTCAATGATGCGATGATGAATCTTCAATTTTTATTTTCACAATTAAAAACGAAACTTGTTTCACTTGAAGTTGTATGTACATTATATACACATTATACACTGACACAAATACCTTGACTGTCTTTTATATTGAAAGAAAAAGCAGTCATCTTGATAAAACATATTAAAACAAAAATGCTGCAAATAACTCTCAAAATATTTAAAAGTTCAATGATCATTGTTTACAGATGGTCGATATAGGCAACGATTTTATTTTAGTTGACACATAACCGATTACGGAATTTCCGTTCAACATACATAATTTATATATATATGTACGAGTACAGATGATAACGATCTTGTGTGTCGGAACAAAATAATATAAAAAAGTTGGTCTAATTTCATCGACTTATCTCTAATTGTTAGATCCTATACATAAATTTAAACTTGTTAATGGGCTATTGTTGATGGTAATAGTCATGTATTGTGGTTATGGATATAAATACAGTTAACAAGATACGAGTGTATAGAATATATGCGAAATGAAGAGAATTTTTTATATTTATTTGTTATGTTACAATATCATTTCTAATTGTGTGATTGTTGAGGGAATTATAAAGTGTGGTGGTACGTAATGTGGAAATTACATCATGATCATAATTTATAGGAAATTTGTATTATGTCATCAAGTATCATAAATTGAATTTAAATATAGCATGAAGGGAAAAATTCTTAAAGTTTATAATATATGTATGTATGACAATTTTAAGTAATAGTTTGTGATCATGATAATACAACCCAAAATTTTAATGGAAATATACTTATATTAGTTATGATCACATCATGAAATTTAAGAGATGATCTTAACATTGATAAATGTTTTTGATCAGAACGGTATGTTATGTATTTAATATTGCATTGGGCTTAAATCATGTTTATAACTAATGTTCTACGTTTTAAAAATGCCGCCATAATTAAACTTCTCAATGTTTACTAAACACATAATATTTTAAATAAGAGGTTTGATTTTGATATCTAAAACAACGAGTAAATTTTAAGATAAATCAATAAATGATTATTTCATTGTAAAGAGGAAGGTATGCCATTACCATTTTAAAACAATACCAGCCAAATAGCCGCCACGACTACGCTTACAGCACCGTATCTTTTTCATTAAATTTTCTATGATCAATTCGCACATTTGCGGCTGTATGTCCTCGATAACTTTACGAATTTCATTTTAAGGTTGCGTATTGATTTTGACCTATTGGAATAGACATAATAGTTCACGTGACCCCAAAGAAAAAAGGCTAAAGGTGTTAAATCGCAAGATCTCGGTGGGCAATTGTGATCACCTCTTCGAGAAATAAGACGATCAGAAAACTTATAAAATTGCGATTGTCTCGTTACTTGTGTGGCATGTAGCGTCGTCTTGCTGAAAACAAACGTCGCCCACGTCAATATATTCTAAATTCGGCCAAAAAAAATTATTAATCATAGCACAATCTATGCCGCGAAACAGTTGCACCAGGCTCATTTTCGAAAAAATAAGGGCCAATCACACCGCCGACCCAAAAACTGCACCAAATAGTGACACGTGGACGATGGATAGGCTTTTCAAAACTCATTCATGTATTTTTTAAACCGAAAATGCGACAATTCTGCTTATTAACGTAGCCTCCGAGTCAAAAATGAGCCCCATCACTAAAGATGATTTTTCGATGAAAATCCGGATCATGTTGATCCATTTGAAGGACACAATTAACGAAGATACGATAGACCTAAGTATTTATACAAAACACGGTGTAATTGTGATATGTCTAATTCCAAAGATCGACAACTCAAATAGCAGGCTATTCAAACAAAAACCTCCTATTTGAAAACCTTTTACATCCGTATTATCTCTTTAAATGTGATAATTACGGCAATTTTTAAATGTGACTTTTCTTTAAATGTGAATAACTAGGTATGTTTTAAATAATTCCAATGGAAAATAAAGCGTGCAGAGCTGTTTGCTGACTCTCCACAAATCGAATTGTAAATAACTTTAAATTGCAAAAGTTATTTATAGTTTATACAATTTAACGGTCGTTATAAATAAATTTATCGATTTTGGTTTCAATAATTAGTTGTTCATTAAAAACAATCATTGCAAAATAATAAAGATTATCATTTACACACCTATAAAATTCAAATTTTTCAGTTAAGAAATGATAGCGTTTTTACGATCGTTATATTATGGATATTTTAAAATGTGTCATTTTAAACGCGTCATTTTGAAACGAGATATGTTAAAACGCGAATTTTAAACATCGCTTTTTTTGAAAAAAAAATCATGCTGAATCAGGCGACGTTTTAAACCATGCAGCATTTTAAACGGATCGTGTTTTACTTCAAGTAGTGCACAATTGATCTAGTTATTTCATTAGATAAAACATTTATAGAAATTTCGTACATTGCTTCTTGTATTACGTGTCAAATGGCACCGTTCTGCTGAAAAAAAATATTTTTATTGCTATTTCGTTCGACCATAGAAAGTTTATTGTCATATCACGATAGCGTTCATTGAACCATCGTTACAGTCATCACTTTTTTGAAAAAGGGTGTTTAGTTACTCTAGGACTGTGGCTCACTTCTCATTATGTTAATTTATTTTATAAAAATAGTGATAAACTGTATATTGAAGCATAGAATTGATATAGCTCTGCAAATTATCTTTTCAGATTAAATTTTTTCAACATTCGATAAAAAGTTCTGTAAGAATTGGGTTATGAGGAATTGAGGGTTACGTGAGCTAACCGCTCTGCTGCACGTTTTGCACAGCCCATACCTTTAGAATTTCTGTCTTAAAGACGGCTAGTAGTGTTTTCAGAAAGCCATATTTTCTGTCAAAATGCAAACATTTATTTTTATAAAACGTTTGGACCAATTTTACAAGTTGGTAAATTTTGAATTGCGCTTCATTATTAAATTTTTTAAAATTCATAGTAAACATGTCATCATTAAACATAATCCGTAATATTAATAATTTTGTGTCATATCTGCATAGTCTAAGTAAGGCTTGTTCAACGGCCCAATGTTTCAATAAGCCATAAAATGTATACACGCACAAAATTTAATTTTTACGGCCGTTCTTTGATGATATGATGACGAAACGATAAAAATAATTATGCAATACTTTCGATTAAGTAGTCAAAATACAATTATACAATTTAATTCGTTTAAGGTTGACGAATCAACGAATAAAATTCATTAGTTCTAAATTTACATGATTAGGTTGTGTATCGCTTACCTAAAAAGATAAAGCCGAAAGATTTAGTAAAATTCACTATATTATATTTTAAATAGTTATTCTTATCTTAATAAAAAAAATAATTTAATTTTTTTTATATTATTCATATGTACATAAACACATAAGAAAGTTATCATTTTAACATACATAAATGTTACATTAAATTAATTGTAAACTTTAAATAAAGAGATTCTTCACAACTATATGCGACAAACATGTCACAGTATTTAACATAAATTATCAAATCAATTAAAAGATTATAATACTCAATTTAAATTAAGATTAAAAAGGCGCAATCAAATATAATTATACCTTGATAAAATTAAATTCATTTTGCGGCATTCCAAAACCAAAAATTAATTCATACTCGCACATTTATAACACACAAAATCATAAAACTTTGCATATTTTAACAAAATGCATTTATATTAAAAACTATAATTTGCATTACTTAAAGTTCGGTGACATTTGTGAAATTTATTTCATGTTCTTATATATTATGTTCTTATATATTATCAACGTTTTTATTCTCCATCGCTTCGTCTTATTCTATATACTATCCATATTGTATTATGTATATATGTATTATTTACAAACCTTTAATATATGATTGGATGTCACAAGAAATATGTCTTGAATTTTATTGTCAGTAAACAGTACATTATTATTGTTATACATTTTGTAATGTATAACAAAAATCTTAAATATTTATAAAAATGATACATAATAAACATCACGACAAGTTTTATTTTATTTTATAAACCATAACTATTCTTGTGTTTCGTTTGTTATGTGTGAGATGAAAACAAACAATGAATTGTGATGAGATTTCCGTCTCATACATAGTTAATATTCAAAACCTACCTTCTTTAGCGTAATTATACTAAATTTTAAAATTCGTTGGGTTATGAGATAAATTATTTATTTATGTAATAATTATCTTAAGTTGGTGCTTTGCTTGATATGACAAATTAATACAAAACAAAGAAACAAAAATCCATTACCGTATGTATTGCAGAGGACTTATATATGTCTATAAGTTGGTCATTTGTTCACTCGTAGGTTGTAGATAGTATAATTTACATTTAAACTATTTGGCGTACAATATGCAGAGTCAAACAAATGAAAGTCTCGCGCAGTTTGAATAAACTAAACTTATGAAACGAATATTTGACTGACATTAAAGATGCCCTATCCATCGAAACTAATGGTATATGATATAGTATGATTTAACTATTATACCTAGAGGGTAAAACACATTTGGATCATTTATGGTACAAAAAGCTAAATTTTCAATAACAAATAATCAAATGCAGCTCATATAATGACTAAATCAGTATTCAAGAAGATACATACAATAATACATATGTATATCTCATCGTAAGACATATTGCTCTGTGTGTATTATGTATAATGTTTCATAACAAATAATCTTAAATATATGAATGAGGAAGAAACATAAGATTAATGAATGGATTTGGAATATCTATGAATGAATACTCGTATAATATATGTAGTTTTATATTTCAACGTAATTGTTAATGCTCGTATCAAGCTTATACATATAATCTTAATATTATTGATGTTTTGGTATCATAAATTGATATTAAACAATACAACTACTAACGATGCAATATATATAGAGAGGATCTACATATAATTAGAAATTCAATAGATGTGAAATGCATTCAAGGTGTTAAGAAATATTATTTATTTATTTATTAAGAAATAAATTTAATGTTATATGTCTTTATGTAAATATACAACTAATTGATAAAATCAGAAGAAAAAATTTTACCTCTCAATCAAAATTAACAACCTTTCACATTGTTTATATAAAGAAGGATTAGCACAAGATTTGTTTTGATTTAATAGTTCGATTCTGGCGTACACTCAGTGAGGTTTTAATTAGTAAGTTATCTTAAATAAAATATTACGCTTACGTAACACTACTTTTCGATTCTGCACATACCTTTGTTAATACATTCCTTAAGCCTAAATTTTGCTATAATTAATTATCTTATTAATTCAAAATATTATTAATTAAAAATGAAATGTATAATTGATTAAATACTGAAGAGAAGATTCGCGACAGGGCTTCGGTGTTAAGTAGGATGCTAAAAAAGATAACTTCAAAAGAAGTACTTCAAAAGATAACTTCAAAAGAAATACTTCGGACGCAGAACAGATAATAGAGATGAAAACTAACAAATAAGAATTTAATAAACTCTACCGTGATTCGTGATTATGTATAGAGAAATTATAAATAATAGTATTAGCATTAAAATTAGTGGTTGATATTATTTCCATAAAAGACAGTAATAGCTGAAAGTATGCAGAAGGGATGAGTTCCTATATCATAAGTTATAATATTTACATTTGTATACTATATGTGGATGATTCAAGTTCGAATTATATATAAATTACTACAACAATTTTCAAAACTTTCTAATATTAAAAACGATGTTATTTTATGTCCGTTACAATGTAAGAGAAAAAAGGGCTACCCACGGCCTTTAACATAAGAACTATAATTTTAATAAATTAATATGATTTTAATATATTAACAAAATTGTAGTTATTATGTAAATGATTTTATAATGTTATTATTTAGTGAACCTTTAAACAATTATAATTAATACAATATTTTAGCAGCCAATAAATATAAATGTGTAATAGCACTTTAAAATGCTTTTATATCCATTGTTTGTGTTAATTTTTTAAATACGTGATATTCATCCGAAATTTCGGTTAAACACGTTGAGAATTTTGTCTGCATCAAATTTTGGCCCTGTTGTTATTTTGCATTCGATATACATATGTACAGCATTTTCTACTAATATACGCAATGGTAATCTGTGCTTATATTTTTAATAAAATTTAATGCTCTGTCAAACTGAAAATTAAAGATATATTATAGTTATTTGAAAAAATTAAAGATATTATTATACTGAAAATTAATCAGTACCGAATTGCCGATATAGTGAGAAAACTCCGTTAATTATCCATCAATAACTAGAAGATTATGCAGTCCTTACACATTGTCATATTTCTATTGGCGATAGATAGTAACGGTAGATCACGCTATCCTTTGAGTACAGGCTGTTTAAAAAATTCGGTCCAAAATAAAGATACAAACACAAATATTGAATTGTAAGTTCCGAAATACTAATGTTTAAAAAATTCATTCCAAAAAAAAGATACACACAAATATTGAACTGTAACTTCCGAAATACTTATTCGAGAGCAACCAGCTTAGTCTTATTAGACTAGTAATTGTATAGGTTACGTTTAAGGTTTAAGTAGCTATCTTGCATCTGATGCCGTTTGAGAGCTACAATTCTTTAAAGTAAAAAAAATATTTTTTTTTATAAAATTCAGTTTTTCTAAAAAACAACCGTTGTAATTTTTTTTTTACTTTATTTTAATTTTTTTTTTATTTTAAAGCATTATAGCTCTCAAACGGCAGCAGATGCAAGATAGCTACTTAAACCTTAAACGTAGCCTATATAATTACTAGTCTAATAAGACTAAGCTGGTTGCTCTCGAATAAGTATTTCGGAAGTTACAGTTCAATTTTTGTGTGTATCTTTTTTTTGGACCGAATTTTTTAAACACCCTGTATCTCAAAGGATATCAAAAATGGACCCCACCTCCCTGCACGATTTTTTTCTCAGAATGAACCAAGGAATCACGGCTTAACGGATTAGCATCCCAAACCGGATCACCCTGTATATATGTAAATAAAAAAAAAAAAATAAGTAAGTGGTATACTGCTCCCATAAACAAAATGCCACAAACTAGATATGTATATATATATATATATATATATATATATAAATATATATATATATATATATATATATATATATATATATATATATATATATATTTATATATATATACATATATATAAATATATATATATATATATATATATATATATATATATATATATATATATATATTTATATATTTATATATATATATATATATATATATATATATATATATATATATATAAATATATATATATATATATATATATATATATATATATATATATATATATATATATATATACATATATATATATATATATATATATATATATATATATATATACATATATATATATATATATATATATATATATATATATATATATATATATATATATATATATATAAATATATATATTTATATATATATATATATATATATATATATATATATATATATATATATATATATATATATATATATATATATATATATATATATATAATATATATATATATTTAACGAAAAGGACTAACTGGCGATCATAAAACCATGTAATTCGATCTTTAACGTATGAAACGATGTGTTGGGGTTTATTTTAAGAACACACACATTTAATCGGTCATAAGAATTATGTTAAAATATTTCATTAAAAGAAGAACCTCGTGTATATTAATTAGCGTCAGAATTGGTATACCATTTGTGTGAAGGATACACCCACAGTATATAAGTACATAAAAATGCTTAGACATTTACATCATATTGTTCGGTTGTCGGTCTTAAAAATATTCATGGCACGTATTTTTCATTCACAAGAAATTATTTTTTTTAATCAAATTTAACATTCAACTTTGCTTCTGGGTTGTGCGATAATTTGAATACATATACATACAAATAAATTTGAAATCTAACCAATTCATTAAGATAAATATAAAGCAATACGTAACTTTGTCGGCAGTGTTAGATGTACAAATATTTTGTCCAAAATATTTTTCAAGGATTGTGTTACAGATAAATGGTTTGTTGTCATGATGAATAATTTATGTGTGACAACAACAACAACAACCGGTAATAAAATTTACATAACCCATATAACATGGTACACAACTAACCGACTTATTTTTATAAACAACTCAATATGTAATTAAAGTGTGTATTGTTTAGAGATAAGATTATGAAATACTTTTACTTTCTTTATATACTTGTTACTTTTATATAAGTACATATATGTATGTATAGGAAAGTACTAAATAAATAAAAATAAATATAAAAATAATGATGTTATCATATTTGGCATGTTTATTTTGTTTATTCTAACCTAAGACGCCGACCGACTGTAAAATACATTCACTTTGATATAATAATTCAATTTGAATTTCAGTCTAGTCTTTATTTTATTCCAATAGGAATTGGAATTTCCTAATTGTGATCCTCATTGTGAATCATGCCTGACAACTATAATGTTCAAATGATATTTGTATTCAGTTTATTTGACCATGAATAGACTTCCGCTTGTTCTCGCCGTTTACAAATTGTGGAAATTTATTTCAAAAATCAATGTTGTAAAGTGAAAAAAATTTGACCATTTTATGGTCCAACTTAACCCAATATTCGCGAAACAATCAATACCTTTCGAACAACTTTTTCATTATTAGATATTTAAAACCCGAGTAAAGTGCGTACAAGTCGATACAATGTGAATATTGCTGCTTTAACTAAAAGTGTACGTAAAGACTGTAATCAATCAATACATCGCCGTTCTCAAGCTCTGGGTCTCTGATATGGCTCATATGGCATATTGTTCAAGAATTGAAGCCGATTGATTCTCCTTTGCGTCATCGATTTGGTTTATAGGCGTTTGAAGAGCTCCAAATTGATCCGTTTTTTTATCGAAAAATTGTGTTCAGCGATGAAGCTCATTGGCTGAATGGATACATCAGCAAACAAAATTGTCGTATTAGGATTTTTGAACGGTCCGAGGAGATTCAAAAACTTCGAATGCATCCTGAAAAATTCACAGTTTGGTTTGGTTTATGGAAGGAGGCATCATCGCACCGTATTTCTTTAAAAATGCGGAAGGACAGTATGTAAACATCAATAGCGCAAACTACAGATCAATGATCAATGAATTTTTATTAATTTCTTATGGTTTGAATAGGATGACGCAACCTGCTGCACAGTGCAGACCAAACCATCGATTTATTGAAAGAAAATTCAAGTAAAGGACCCCGTGAATTTGCGCCAAGATCTTGTGATCTGACGCCATTCAATTACATTTTATATTACTATCTGAAATCACTTGTTTATATCGATAAACTACAATCGATTCCTGCATGAAAAACGAACATAACACGCGTAAACTAAATATCAGCCTATATGCCTCGCAAGACTGATGGAAAATTGAAGAATTGTATGTCCATAGAATGAATTGTAAAAGCTTGCCTTTGTGAATTGTTATTCGAAGTTATATGCATGTTAATGTTGCTTTAATTCGCTAGGTCGGTTTCGATCTGATAATGACGTCGTTGAATGACAGTGTAATCGAATAGATCAAATACATCTCATCAGGCATATGCTACTGGACTTGATGTTCGTACTGTGCGATTCGTATATGTACGTTTTAGTCGTGATGCGACAGTTCTAGCGAATAACAAGAACACAACTCGAAATTTTGATTTTATTTGATTGTGACGTTAATTGTACGAATTATTATTTTTAGTGCTTACTTAGAACGCCACAGAGTCATCTAAGAGCCATTCGCGGACAATATTTAAAAGAAATTATTTTTCAACATTAAATGTCATAAATCGAACTTTCGTCACAAATACAATTTTTGATTACTAAATTGGTTTTAATGCGATTTATTTAAAAACAAACTTCTGGAAGCTCTTATTAAAGAGTGGATCATAAGTTACTTTTAGACGATATTTATTATTTAAAAATTCGATGACAGGTTTTAATGTCTCCCAAAAAAATTAACACAGAGGGAGTAATTATTCCCAAATGTTGAATAAATGAAATTATACAAAGTTTATGAATTTCAGAAATAACTTTACATAATATATTTTTGACTATAGCGTAGTTTTGGCCATAAAGGATTTAGGTACTATTTAATACACATTGGTGCACGTTGAAGGTGAACATAGCACAACTAATGCTTTCACATACAATCGCTTTTTATGTCATCCGGTATTTGTTAATGTTTGTTCTTAAACACAATGCTACAACTGGTGATATATTATAAACATGATACTAGATTATCGACACAACAAGTTGCCTAACATCAAACTAAACAAGTATGTGTAAATTATTAAAGACTCCATAATTCACAAATTTATTTACAGAATAACTAATTTTAATTTAAGTATGTACCAAATACCAACCGATCTTATATAAGAATAAAATCAAAGTTAAAACACATGATCGATATTGTGATTTAAATAAATTTATAAAGTTTAATAAAGTAGTAATAAATTATTTTGCCTTATCTTCTTAGAATCGACGTTATGGGTGAACACATCAATATGACCCACTGTTGTATAAGGAAAACTTTAATGGGCCGACCTATTTCCCATCTACAACTATATGCTGGTATTCAGCTGCGAAATGTGCAGATGTTTACTGACTTTATCATGTAAACGTAATTCGACAACGATGAAAGTTATATGACGTTAGAAGCGAACAGAGAGTTGGAAGTATTTCGCCACCATATTAGATGGTAGCGATAATAATATACAAATTCTAGAAAAAATTATCTTAACAAAATTAACACACAAAATATATACGAGTAACTAATATAAATTCGAGCAGTTGTTATTACAAAAAATACAAAACAAAACAGTAAAAATCACTTCCATAAATTAAAATAGTTTATTATAGTGGACAGTAATTTTAAACCGACCAACTGGTCGTTAAAGCTACGATACTTGGAGCAGAATGTAGCGGGTTCGACTCCCGATAAGGGCTGGATGAACCACCGAGCTTTCATCATTCGATTACAAATGATTACACAGCCTAAAGGCTGGCATAAAGCAATGCAATATGTTAATGGTATGTAATCTATAGTACAGAACGTCTCCGATTTGGCAGCAAGTCATTAAACGTGAACTGTGTAAGAGTTGGGATTGTTTCGATCCCAAAGATTGATAGTAAAGACAGAAACAAACAAACAAATAAGAAATGTTCCCTTTAATTCGCTATTTTACACAACATAATGTAAAAGAAAGCAATTCAACTTTTCCGTTTAATTAATTAAAATTAACTTCAACTTTTTATAGTTGATGAAAAGTTGTCCTATAAATCATAAAATAATATGAATATATATTATTTCTCCTTTTACAATAAACTCTTTTAATGGTCAATCAATAATAAATCGCGTACATTTTTAGTATAGTTAGCATCAATTAATATTGGTTTAAAAACTATTTGAAAAATAAATTTAAAACAAAATTCTTGTCTGCTAATTGACATAAATTAGGTGAGGCTAATCTGTCATTTCAATTATCGCTCAATGACATGAATTTATTTTTATTACTAGTCGGTATTTAACAAAAATTTATTTTAAATTAATCGGAAATTAAAAAAATCATAAATTACGAATTAATAATGAGATGGGTGTGCGCGCGGATGAGGTATTTATGTGTAAACTATATAGTATAAACGAGAATATCCAAACAATAATTGTTAAAGATGCGTTTCATATTAATTTCATTATTTATGTATTCGGTTGTTTAATAGATCGGATTTCTTATTTATATAAGACGGCTACCGATCATACACCGGAAGTTTATACTCTGAATTAAGTTGTTTATGTTCATAAATTATTTGATTTAAACAGGTGGTTTTTAATCTGTGTTATAATAACTTAGTGTAATTTTTATGTATCATCATATTATACGGCAAATGGGCACACTAATTGACACTGAAAAATTATAAGTTCTTGTGAGGTATATTTAACTTTATTATGTAAAAACCATCATTGTTGAGTAGTCAAATAATTATTTTTAATATGAATATAATCTTAAGATATGTTAAGTTATTTTTTATTATCGCCCGCACTATATCAACCAAGAATACATTATAAGTAATTAAGTCCACTTAATAAACATAAGATAACGTTGTGAAAATACCTTACTTACAAATTTATCAACAAACAGTTTGCTATAAATAAAACATGCAGTAGTTTAAGCAAAAATTGGAAGAGAAACTGCAAAAAACTAATTTAATAGTTGTAGTTGAATGTACAGTTTAATTACTTTAATATAGGTGTATTTGCCTTACCTCGGTAAGGCGATTAGGAATCAATGCTATATTATACACAAGTCTTAAAATCAGTGCAAACAGTTACTTGAAAAATCCCCACCAGGCAATTTTAAACGTGTAATTATATTTTGATTTGAGGCATTTATTTGAAGTTGGTTTGATATCATTTGTAATTAATATAAGAAACTCTGTTATATGAATTATTATTTTAACTAACAATTTTAAGCTTTTAGGTAAAATAATTTATTACATTTTCCAACGAATTACGATCCTTTGTTTTATACAATGCTTGACTAAGATACCATGATATTAACGTTTGGAGGTAAACCCCCAGCTACAAAACCAATTTACATTAACAAAGGACAATATACACGTAGTATATTCCGTATATCAGTGGTGCCCATAAGGTCGATCGCGATCATCTGGTCGATTGCGTAATGATTTTTCGCAATTAATTATTTGTTTTCTAATAACTAAATAAATATTTCTCTTAAAATTCATAAAGTGTTTTTCTGTTCTGTTATGTCATTATTCTATTAGCGCTTAGATGCATCGTCTCACTGCACCTGTACTAAAACGATTACGAAAAAACAAAACGTAAGATGATCTATTGAATCTTTCTCTAATTCGTTATTTCAATCTGTCATTTTATGTCAACAGCAATAGTTATGTTTTGTAATTTTTTTGCTAATGTTTTAGGAAATTGTACGTAAACAAATTAAAACTTACCATTATCATAAAAAATAGGAGAACGACTATTTTTTTATCATGATCAAAGACAAGTCTTGTTGTATTGTATATGTAGTGTTAACATTGACAAATCAAAATGTGGAAAAACATTTCAAAACTATGAATAATAACTATGAAAAAAAGATATCCGCCGAATAATGAATGAGCTACGGGCAGCTAAAATAAAAGAACGGCTCTTTCCGCACAGTAGTCTATTTTAGACGATAAATATCAAAAGCAAAATTAGCAACGGCTGCATCACTTCATGTGACTCATGTTCTTCCAAGAATAAAAAGACATTCAGCGAGAAAGACATTCATAAAAACGCATATTGAAGAGATGCCGATTCTTTGTTTTCTAGCTTTCAAAGTAAAAGTAAAATCGTATCTGCTATTAAAACATGCCGGATGTAGCTTAATCGTTAAGAAAGTTTCTCATCACGCCGCGGTCTCAAGTTCGATTCCCGCCGTTGACCAAAAATTAACATGCAACCGGATGACAAAAAAATGCGATTTAGTGAAAAAACATTCGTTGGGCTGACCACCTACAATGTGCACCATTCGTTAAAATGGTTCATAAGGTCTCAGTTAAGACGCGGTAAGGGTCGTTTACGGCCACTAAACTATAGATTCTTATAAATGACATGCAGTACAAATTACGCGAAACATTGTAACTCTACGAGCGTTGGAAATTGATTTGGATTTAAAATGGCAGGTAATTAAAGACTGCAGGTAATGAAGATTGCTCAAATTTACTAACGTGGTCGACGTATCTTAGCTTATCATATTCGTGATGATGGTTTTTGAAGATACTCCCGCTAAAGAAGAATATTTTTCTAAAGGGAAAAACTCGTGGAGCAGACATGTAAAATGTAAATAACGTCTTTTACATTTAAAGTGCCCATCACTGCTTTTTACAATGGAAAATAATGAAGGAAAATAATAATTATTTTGAAGCTACTGTACTGCTTTAACAAAAATTACTATTTTTGTATCTAAGCTTGGGAATGGAAATTTAGTCCATTTTCCAAATTAAGAGGACGTACTGAAAAGTGAACAAATTATATCTCTACAGAGATATGTTAATGAAATCAACAATATTAAAACTGAGTTTGAAAAGCAATTTAACGATTTCAAAAAATGAAAGGGATTGCATTTGATAATAATGTTCCAGTAGAAGCCACAACAAAAAAACTTGGATTGCAATTTCAGATAAAAGTTGAACTTTTAGAAAGAGAGATTATTAAAGTTTAAAATGATCGAGATTTTCAGTCAATAATTAAAGGCAATACGTACCAAAGTGAATATATATCAAAGCTTACGAAAATGGCTTCACAATGTACACACTAAACTTTCAAAAAATTGTAGATGGAAAGTAAAACAGAACATCGAATAAGTAAGGGCATTTAAAAAATTATTTTTATTAAGAAGATATTGAAGTAGTATACAAATGTAGAATAAATTTGTTGGGTAGATTACAGATTAGTTTAATTTTTTCAAAGTCAATCGCAATCAAAATTAGTGGGTATCTTTATCTTATATCATTTAAATGTATTTGACTTGATAAAAATTAACTAAAAACCATATTAACTTAACGTTATCATTACCGATTGACAAGTTTTATTTACAAATGTGACTTGGTTTTAAACTTTCATTTCAATTTGAGTGAAAAATTTTCAAATAGTGAATTTTAAGTATAACAACTTTTTAATGATGAAGTAAAAGAATGTATAAAAAATAAGAGATTATTTTTACTCCCCTCAATTATATAAATAACATAGACTATAAACTTTTGTGTGGAATCTACCGAAAAGAATAATGTGTAGCTGGATTATTAGTTTTCAACTGTTAACATAACTTATTTATAAATTATAAACCTATATTTTTATAATTTAGTTCAGAAATAAGTACATCCTGATTTTTATTTCACTATCAATCGTGCTTATTTTACATAAAATGTAAAATGTTTAGCTGATGATTTCGCTTTATCACATATACTTTTTATCACTCAGTGCCCTGACAAAAAATTTGTTCACTAAAATAGACAGGAACGGAAAGTACAAATTGGACAAAACGAAAGTGATCAAGTTAAATCATATGGACCCAATCTTATATTTTAAAAACTAGTTTAATATCATTTATAGATCAAACTATGTTCAATTTAGTTCGTGTTTATTATGTGTATTATGTGTGTGGAAACAACAATAATATGACTGGCCAAAGATATCGAAACAAGTAAACACGTGTCCTTGTGGTATACGCAAGGCAGTGGAACTTCAAAATAATAAACTTTTTTTTTTATTAAATCGAATGAACAAACTACCTTTTATTATAATATGTATTTAGAAAATTTATTTATTTCGATCTACCGACTAATGAACTTAAGATTTTAACACTTTCTCTACATATCTTCAAAACACACGCGGTTTATTTGTTTTATGACCCTGAGGTTTATTAAATATTAGTTTATTTTTCGAAAGATAGAATAGATGTGGTTTAGTATTGACCTCAAATTGGCTATTTTGAAATTTGATATTGGGTGTTGTTTTTAACCTTGACGTAGCTCATAAATTACTATTTTTAATTTTCGGGGTACTTGATCCATTAAACATAGAATAAGAACTGAAATAATTTTTTTAAAACGTCTTTCTTTCACTAGGAGGTATTCACAACAAATTGGAACAATAATTTTATAGTATAAGATACATATATACTAATGAGGATTATTAGAAAACAAAATGTTAAATCAACACTAACTTCAGTGGGATTATCGATTTAAGGAGAGATTACAATCTTTTACTATTGCAAAATAATTAAAAAATGAAAAACCACCTCGATTTTTATGAACTGTTTTAAATATTAAAAACACTTGTTTTAAACTCAAATAAATAATAAACTATCATATGACAATATAACTATACTACTATTAAGAAAGTCTCTTTTAGTTCAATATCCACCTACTTTAGCATATACAAGTATTTAATTGTTATTACGAAATATGCTAAAAACATATATATATATATATATATATATATATATATATATATATATATATATATATATATATATATAATATATATATATATATATATATATATATATATATATATATATATATATATATATATATATATATATATATATATATATATATATACTTATACTATGTATAATACTTATGCTATATTTACATAAGTTAAATAACAAAACAAACTTAACCTATGTATATGTGAATTGAATTTTAATGAAATTAATTTTCTTATCGAAGATTCTTAATGAAATTAATTTCTAAATCGGTTGAACATATAAAATCCAATTAAATAATAAACCATTATTTTTCATGCTGGTGCTTTTAATAAAAAAAATTTATGGAAAACATCAAAAAAGTTATAATATTTTATGATCGCCACAAATCATCTAACGAAAATAAAGTAATGGCAAACCAACCCTATATTTTTCCATTCTAAATTATAAAAACTATGTGTAAAGTACTCTGAAAACCACCCACACCTCATCCAATATATTTTATCCATTCAGATCATACAACAACTATAAATTCATTTTCACTGAATTCAGCAAAAAAAAAATGATTGACTCATTCGTAACCAGCTTGTAACATATAAAAACTTTAGGCAAAATAACAAAAAACATTTTCAAATTATAACTTTCATGGCTAAAAATATTTATAACCAAATATTTCAATTTTTATATGCTCCCTACTGGCACCATCGATGAAATTATGTATATAAAATAGACAGACATTTATTGTGATAGTAAAGCTGATAAAGTGCAATGAAAATTGAATAAATTAAGAAAAAAAAAATTGTTTTTATTTAGGTCAAAGTTGATATTTCTAATCGCCGATTTGTAATCTGTATGGAAATTGTGTAATTTTTATATTATGTTTTTCGTTGTTTCTTATGAGAATATTTTTGTTCATTTTCTTTTCGTATTTTTTATGAATTAATTAAACGAATTGTTTTTATTTATTTTTATAGTTTTAGTAATGAACTTGATAAATTGCTATTATAATTGTGTGATTTGTTTGATGTTGATTAGATTTTATTGTTAACAGACGAAGAAAAATTGTATATGAAACTGGTCCGATGCATAAAGTATGTATATACATACAGACATACAATGTATGTATATAAATTGTATCAGGGAGTAATCTTCATCACTTTCATATGGTTTCATTGAAGTGTGTTAATAATTATTTGGAATGATTAATAAAGAGAAACTCTCCCTTCAACACCATTATACTTTAACAATTTAAGAATATATCTAATTTTTTTAAGTTTTTTTAAGTGATTGTATGTTGTATTTACACATCAATTATGTGCTCAATTCCAGTGGAAGGTTCTAATTTCAAATTATAAAAAAGCTAGGGCGCAAAATGAAATTGTTATCATCTGATTACGATTCGTGATTTAAATAAACATATATGTACATATTTATAACGTTTCGTTTAAGGTCAACATTATATTCCATGTTAGTACGATAGTACTAACTTATGATAGAGTTTATTATATAAGATGCAAATTATCAAAACAGGAATTTATGATCTGGAGTTTCAAAGAAGTATAAATAAATTCATTAAATAATGAAGCTTAACTGAAATTATACTGATATTTTGAAAACCTAAAAGTCAATGCTTATTCTTACTGAATAGAAAAAGTTGTCAATATGAGCTTACTTTTACTTTACTTTTGCTGCTTTACTTAAGTATGTGTATTTCTTTATCAGATATGAAAACTTATCATTTTATAATATATTTGATAAAAAATAATTTAATTAATGGTGGTTTAAAAAACAGAAATTTGACGTTTAACGTGATTCGAAGGTTTATTTGGGGTTATTACAAAAGTGGAGTATATAAAACTTAAACTTATCTTAGTAGAAATATAACAAATTCAACTCTTAAATATGATGCATAATTTCTAATTTAAATGTATAAAGTATATAATCACCAATGTAAAAATATATTCATACTAATATATGTAATACAACACGTCAATTGGTCAAATAAAGTATAAATAAATGTACTTCAAAAATAGCTTTGTAATATCCTCTAATGTAGATGTGTATAAATACATAAAATAGAATTTCAATTTGTTTTGAAACCAAACTCTGTTTCTTCTTGTGCTAAAAAGATGTACTTTAAAAAGCGCGTGTTGTTGTAATTTTTCACTTAATAAAAATGGTCATCCAATATCTTAAGCTGATAAGCATATCAAAAACTGTAGCCCAAACTCCATTGCTTGTTGAATCGATCACCTCACCTTTGAATAGTATCCATTTGACTTATCGATCCATATTAAATTTGTATATGTACATTTTGAACTCACATTCTATAGTACATGATGGTGTTAAACAGCCCCTTCTTTTAACTACTTTTTGTAGATTATTGTACAATTCAGAACTTAATTATTTCAATTACTTTCAAACATATATAGTAATTTCCATTCTGTCCGATTCACATATCATTATTTTCACTAAGCTTTCCGAAGACACTCTCAGACAATATATTCAAAACGATTTTCAAAATTAATACCAAAATTAATTATCACACTCTATAGTTTATTTCTATGGGTTTCTCTGCATATTATATGTATATTATGCTTCATTATACTTTATTTGTATATTAGAATCCGGTTGTGTCGCTCGATGTAGCTTAATAGTTAATAAAGTTTCTCATCACACCACGGTCACAAGTTCGATGCTCCGGCTGGCATAAAACAATCAATTTTAATTCGGATCACCCACATCCGAATTAAATGTAATTTTAGATGAATTTTTAGAAAAAAAACGTTTAATAAACTAAGAATTATTTAAAAATGCAAAAGTTAATATAAAAGCTTTCAAATAATTTTATTATACATATAATTTATATGTAACCGACCAAATGGTGCACTGGTTTAAGCTGCGGCAGTTGGAGCGGAAGGTACCGGGTTCTCAAATCCTGATAGGTGCAAAATGCAAAAGGAATGTTTCACCATCTGATTACGATCGGTAATCAGATGGTGAAACATTCCTTTGTTGGAGTGCAGAATTCATGGGCCAACCATCTTCCATGTCAGTACTATAGTACTATATGGCTTAGAGCTATGCAATGTGCAGATGGCTCTACTTAAATAAAACCTATAGCCGCACGTTCTCGATTTGTTAAATCAGCGAATCGCGAGAGCACCAAAACAAATTGCAAAGATAGAAACAGACAGATAGAATATATAATATGTAACTGTCCAAAAAGCACGCGAATTAATTATACAAATACTAAACAAGAGTAAAACGTTATTTACAATACTAAAACTTTTCGAATGAAAGTTTTTTCACTTTCATTATGTTGAAAAAAGCGTGCGACAAAAATTCACACGAAATCACCTGTGGATCTATATATAAACATCATAAAACAATCTGAGTTGAGTAAAAGTGTTAATCCTAATTGATATTATTGTATCAAAACAAATGTCACCAAGCCGTTTGTTATAATCCCGGCAACAAATCAAATCCAACACAACAAGACAATATTTAAATTGGTTGTTGTATACATTTAAATTTATAATCTCTCGATATTCTAGAAATGATTTATTCATTTTCGAAATAATACTCGTATAACCTAAATTTGTCCGTCTATCTTTATGAATAGATTCAATACACGTCACCGTTATTTCAATTTAAGTAAATTATAGGTTCGATTATTTAAAGGGACTAAAAACAAGGAAATGATATTCCATGTATTCTGTTGACATCCACTCCAATCGTGTATGTTGTAATCGATTTTAATGAATTTTTAATTAATTTAGTTTTTAATTATTTATTCGTTTATTTTGTAATTAATTTCTTAAAAGAAGAAAAACGTTTAAAGCGAGAAAAAAAGCTTTGCTCAAAGCAAGATTAATGGCGATTATTTCTCTTTTCAATATACTAGTACATATGTATACATACTATACATTATTTGTTCACTGACGTTAATTATTTTGATTTATTTAGTTTCTAATCAGTGAATTATTGGATTTTTTTATGTTTTTGTAAATATTTTCAAAGTGTGAACTTCGATTTGACCCGAAGATCGCACTCTTTTTTAAATTTTTCATTACTCTACTGGTTCTACTGCCGCTTTTTTATTGGTATTTATGTGCATGCATACAAATACAATGTATACAGAGCTATTTTACTTCGTATTATGCAGTAACCAAGACGAATTGGTTAGTGTTGCCTTTTGATTTATGCAGACGATGTTCGGTCGTTGAAAATATTTAAGGTGAGTTTTACATTATATATTTAGCGCTTTAGACAAATTATAACGAAACCATTTTATGTCACAATAGTACTAATGATTTATGACATGGCGCGATATATCGGTTAATAAATTGATTTTTTCGTGATAAATCAATTATAAAAGACTGTCCCGATTATTATCGATTAAACCAAACAAGTAAATAGGCTATCCTAATGACAGTTGTAAGAATCATTGTCGTTGGTAATACTTAACATTATCATTTATTAAACATTTTATAATTTATTTACTTGCAATAAATTTTCCAGTAAATAATAAAGTTTTATCTAAATAAACAAAATATGACAACCTTACCGTTTGTGTAGAGCAAAAAATAAGTTTCACATAATAATTTATATTATTAAAAATTAAATCAAAACTTGAAATTGACATTTTGAATGGATGTCACCTCTTTTATATACATGTTTTGTTAGACATTTAAAAAAAACACATACATGTATTATATACAGTAAGCAGACGATTACTGACCATTTCCCTCACGTTAATTATTTATTTGACGATAAACCGTTGAGACACTTGTTAAATACCTATTCAATAAACTAAAATATCAAGAGACAAGTAGGTATATCCTAACATTTGTAGTAGTAATAATTAAAAACTTAATATTAATTGGCATCAAGCCATAATGTATCATAAACATATGGCACAAAATAACATATTTAACATTTTAGTAAATTCTATAAAGAGTTTAACGCGTTGTCTGATCATATATCGACTAATTTTAGTTTGTCAACCAGTTTCGTTATAAGAATTACATAATTAACAGTAGCATTTAAGGAGTGAGATGCACCAAAATGTGGAAACTGCGTAAAATTGATGAAAAATCACTTGTTGATTCTATCTTAAATGTTAAGCTTGGCTGATTTAGTTAGAATGATACATACGAATTTTAATATCGTTTCATAAATAATACTATCAAATTTAAATACAAACTTTTGCAAATAAAATAAACTATTTTCTCTATCATCTTTGTTCTCATTTTGATCTATCATCTGTGACCAAGTTCTAATTGTATTATTATTTGGTTAGTAGGTAAACTTATTAAACAAAGTTAATTAATCTTATCTGATAAGTTTACATTATTCTCACAATAATAGTAGCAGTATTTATAACGAATAGTCTATTAGCGTTTCTATATACATAAGGTACATGAACCGTGATATCAGATTATACATGTTTACCGCAAAGTTAAACTATTTTGCCACAATAGACATATCATATCAAAGTCTTTCATCCAACGTAAACAGATAAACAGTTGCCAAGACAAAAGATATTATAAGGTTTTCGACTCCATTAACCAAACACCACATATATACTCGCACATAATTAAACATATTTTATTAAACCCTTACATTAAAATAAAACTTATTCATTATCAATATTCTTCACTTCAGTAGTAAGACAAGAAGCGCTTGTAAATCATATATGCACATTGCAATGGATAAATAAGAACATAGTATAGCATGAACAAGAATTATAGAGAAACAGATTAATATTTTAATGTTAATTTATGGATATGTTTATAAATCTAAAACTATAAATACAGAATCAACAAACTGCAGTTTGTTGTAATAACAATTTAACCACATCTGCTTATTGCTTGTCTTGAGATTGTAATCCTTTCATTTATGATTATATTCAAAATCAATCTTCTTTTGACTCATATGCTTATATTGCTTATACAAAATAACTCGTCTGAGCTGTTAAAGAAAGTTGTTTTAATTACCTCTTAAAGGAATTGCGTTCTTTGAGAAAACATTATGATTCAATCAAACAAATTTTGTGTTTTATGCGTTTGTGGTCTTGGTGTACACAATATACCGTAATTTATGTTTGCAGTTCGGTATAATTTAGTTCTTTGTTAATCATTGTTTGAAAGTTGAAGTCTCACATTAGTTATTTCCGTTTCAAATGTTTGGTTTGTACAAGTGAACATCGATCGAGTGTAACCTTAAAATCTAGAATCATATTGTGAAATACCAATTATTAAAATGTAACTGAATCAAATTTTTAATTATATTCTTATCACGATGCTATATATATATATATATATATATATATATATATATATATATATATATATATATAGAGAGATATGTATATATATTTATATATATATATATATATATATATATATATATATATATATATATATATGTATATATATATATATATATATATATATATATATATATATATATATATATATATATATATACATACGATCGATTAGACTTATGTGTACCTTATCTTTTATATCATTGAGTATAGGTTTTTCAACTTCTGTCAAAGTTTTAAATCACTATAGAATATAAATAAATATATTTTTCCTAGAATTATAAAATAATTTAATTTTATTACTGTGAAATAGTACGATTGATGATTGTTTACTTCAGTATTAATGCATATAAGGGATTTTAATTGAACTGAGCGTGATCAATTTGATTTTTAAGCAACTCTGTTATCTTGCATTTAACGTAAAGGTTAAGATAATAATTTTGGAATAATTTATTTTCTTAATTAAACCACTATCGCAGGCTTAATATCATATAGTTAAACTTTAACTTCGCAACTTTATAGCTTTAATTTGCTTTCTAATTTTATTTTAATGCCTGAAGCTAGAAAACATCATAAAAGGACGATATTTTTTTACTGTATTCACTTGATAAAAATTTATCTTCTTCACTTATATTTATGAATAGATTAAGATGTAGTTTAAACCCTAACAATTGCAAAAAAATGTTGTCCAACTTAATAAGCAAACCAGTTGCATTTAAATTTAATTTTGACATTAATATATATATATATATATATATATATATATATATATATATACATATATATATATATATATATATATATATATATATATATATATATATATATATATATATATATATATATATTATATATATATATATATATATATATATATATATATATATATATATATATATATATATATATATATATATATATATATATATATATATATATATATATATACTCTCAAATTAAGCTAGTGATAGTATTTTTTCAAAAGATGAGTGAAGAAAGCTAAACAAAAGATTATTTAAATTTTTGAATGAATAATTTTTTGAGATAGGAGAAAAACATACATTACAGTTTGAATGAATGCTACTGTTGCAAGATTTATTCTAACTAAAAAGTAACTGTGTGTTTAACAAGATACTTAAATACGGATGAAGTGCGGTGTTTTATTAAAACACAACTTGTTCAAATTATAATTTGACAGACTATCACTGTTGTAAGGTGTGAACGAATTAAATTTAGTTTTTAATAAACATTGTCTTTGATATTTTGTACAGTAAATTGAAAGAAGGGGTTTTTTCATTGTACCGGATATGTGTGTAAGGTAATTGTTCCTCAATTTCGTGGATAAACAAAATATTCCCATGTAGATTCGGAAGTTCAGTAACCAGAAATAACATGTCAATTTAGTTTTGGTATATTTATAATACACATAGTTCTGTCTACTTTTATCTTGAGTGTTTACTCGTAATTAGTTTATACATCTAGAATATGTGATTGTGCATATAGAGAAGAATAAATTATATTTGAATTTTAAATCAGAAATTAAAGAAACAACAGTTTTAATGACTTTCTTAAAAATTGAAGTATATGTGTATACTACAATTAATTAGAAAGGTGTTCTCCTATCATTGGACATTTTATTTATAATTATATAATTTTTCGTGTTTTCGATTTTATGACTTTTAAAATATTTTTAGTATGATTAGTCGGCACTGTTTGGTTAATTTATTATTATATAAACGTGTTTAGTATAATAAAAGAATGAAATCAAATTAATTACTTTTAATTAACATATTTATTAAGAGTTATAATTCTAGTTATGGTTATATAGTGTAACGTATTGCTTATGTCAGAGTATGTGCAAAATATCTAAAATTTCACTAAATAAATTATATTATTTAGTGAAATTTTACACCTTTTTGTTCAAATTATGAAAAATTAGTGTTGAAAAATGTTAAATTTTAATCAAATTTTAATTTATTTTCAATGCGATTTATATATACGAAAAGGTTTTTAAATTTAAAGAGTTTGAAAAACCTAATACACACAAACTTTTTATATGAGTAAATAAAAAACTAATTACTTTGTAATGAATGACCTTTTTGTAATACATAAAGAAACAGTGAAATTAAATAAGAATAGAATTGGTGCCACCTTTTATCAAATGATGCTTCGTCACAGTATCTCGGTAACAGGGAAACTTAGAAGAATTTTGTTTTTTAATTATTTAATTTTTTGTTAATATTAGTTTTAATAAATAATTATAGATAACACGTTAATCTTCTAAAAGAAGACTTTCTTTTTGAAAAATTTTATTACTTAATTGAATTTTTACGAAGGATGTATTCCAACCTGAGATTGAAAAGTATCGGCGACAGCGCATCTCCTTGTGCATCGAACACCACAAGTAACTGCAAAAGTTCTCGATAGCCTGTTCTCAACTTTAACACAGCATTGTGACTACGTTACTGTCATTTTACACAGATGTACGTATTTGTTTGGTATTTCTAAATAATCAAGCGCATACCTTGGCCTCTCTCGATATAGGGTATAACGCGGCCACTTTCCATTCTTCAGGCATAACTTCATTTCGCCATATAATTCGAACAAGGTCGAAAAGACAGTTCCACAAAGTTAGCCATCCGAAGATCAAAGGCTCTGAATTAATGCAATCAAATCCTGATGAACGATTTTTCTTTAATCTTTGCATGGCCATGGTGAATTCCTTATTTGATGGATACTCAATGGACATCTCTGTGGTCTGAATTTGAGGGTATGCAAATACAGCTTGTGATACATGTGGAATATTAGGTAGGTCAGAAAAATGTTCACGCCATGTATTGGGTACCACATTGACGTTAACACAGAGGTTTCATCCTTGTCCCGAATGGCAAATCAGTGATTCCATTAATGAAATGTTGTACTCTTAGACCTTAGACTTCCACGTTTGGCAGTCCTTCTAGCAAGAACTGCTTTGTTTCTTCTTGCAATTGTAGAGCGAGTCTGCGCTCCATTGTGGGCTATATTTCGTTGCTCAAACCAATCATTTTGGGCGTAGTTTCTACTATACTGAAAATGTCCTGGGCACCATTGAAAACCGAGGTTTTCATTTCTACCCAAACACTATTCACTTTATCCGATTGGTAATTGGATCGCAAAATGCTATTACTGACAAGATCTTTATATTTTCGTTGCCTGTCTTCATTTAACAGAAAATCGCGTTGTATATTTCCCTGTCCTCAGGGGTCTGTGACCAGATAATGGTTACTACCTACGAATTTTGTTGATGACCGATAAGATCTCAAGTCTTTGACAACCCGCGCCAGCCCTTAAGAAATCAACACGTGGTCAATTTGGCTACGGTATCTCTTACGTGGATGTGTCAATATTTCCAAACGAATGTTTTAATGAGGAAAGAATATGTACTTGCCGCTTTGAGATCATCAGCAATCGTAATACTATACATTAACACTATAGATATTCTTTAATATTTGGTGTCGTTATATCGAATCAACCCAATTATAAGAGACGAGAGAAAAGAAGTATTTCAATAAAACACATAAAAATGAAATTCCTTATGTAACAAAAGAGTGAGGCTATCAAGATGAGGTTGAATGAGGTTTCGGGCGTTCTATTCTAAATTTTCAATATTTTTTGTTCAAATAGGAATGAACTTCTTTCCAAGTTAATATTATGCCAAACTAAAGAAATTTAATGCTACAGAAAATAGTGTTCGCTTGTTCTATAATCAATCGGAAACAGCATTCAACAGTATAATACTGAATGTACTGAAAGTTCAGCCGTGGGAAAAATCAAATAAATTTCTGATTTTAATTGGTAGTGGGGTGGGTTTACTACTTATAGTTTATTGTTTTAGGTTTAATTTATAATGATAAAATATTTAAATCTTATTAATTTAATCTTGCAATCAATGATTGAATTATTTAAAACTAGCTGTATGATGCTAAACAATGTATTTATTTTATATAATCCATTAATTCGTTTAATTTAAGCTGTTTAAGAAGAGTAAGTGTTCGGAAATAAAACAATAACAATTTGTAAATACACCGGTATTAGTAATTTTGTAACTGAACTTTAATTTTTAAGTTTTTTCAATATGATTAGAAATGTATTGTAATTTTTGAGACTGTCACAACTGACAATCTTTGGGTATTGTTTTATGTAAACGAATGTATGGTGTAGCCCGGCGTAATTCCTCGAGATCTCGCTTATTACTTAACTGTAGAAGAATCAATCAATCAACTATACGATAAGAATAGTATGAGTAATTCAGATCATAACGCCCCTAAGTTATTTCCACTTCTTGTTTATTATTGAATATTGATGTTGGAATTGAAGCCACACTTTTAAATTTAGTGTAGCATCTGTAGCATTGATGGAGTTATTGATGGAGCGACATCTTGGTGACAAAACATTTTTACATTATAATTAAATTCACAAAGTAAAGTTTAAATCGTGTTAATTCGTTTAATAATACTTTTTGCATCGGAAATCTAACGTATGGAGACTATGAACACGTAAAGAAAAACTAGATATGTAACTAGGTACGTATTGTATGTATTCTAATTTGAATGTAATGTGAAATAAATCACTTTTAAAAATAATTTCAACAAAAAGTTAAAATAAATCTTAAAACTGGAATTAAATAAAAATAGCTTTAAGTTACTTTATCCTCACGTATATAGTTAAATCATTTTTAAGGCAACCGAAATGATTATATGTTAAGTTCTGCATTAGATCATATTACAAAAAATAACAAACAAAACATAGTTTAACTTACTCATAGTCGCGAATTTTATTAATAATTAAATTTAATAATTTCATCACATTCAGTAATAAGTTTAATATTGCGAAAGAAATTATGCATGTATCTTGATTTTTAAGGTTTACCCGAGTTCATCCTTTTTGACCAAATTCATGAATGATAGATCATAGATCAAAAGATAGATCATAGTTTATATGTGCCAATATGTATATATGAATACCAATTAAATTTGACATTTATAATTATATGAGGTAGAACTAAATATCGAGTATATACCACATTTAAACCAATTTGAGTCTTCTAGTACGCATATTTATTAAATACTTGAACTTTAAAAGGAATAACTACTTAATGAAGTAACTCGATGTTGGAAATCGTCAATAAAACTAATTTCAGTTGAGTTTAAAACTAGAGATAAACAATTATACAACGTCACAAATGTATTCTAATCTTTATCGTAATATACGTGGTATATGGTATGTAAATAACTTGATAACTTTTTACAATAATTTGTGTTAACAACTTAAAAATCGTTAGTAAGTATACATTTGCTTTCGCCGCCATCTAATTAGCGACACACTATTAAAAAATCGATTCGATTTATTTTTAGAAAATTAAAAACTTTGGAATTTTTTATATTTAAAATTAATATTATATTAATAAATATGTCATAAAATTCTTAGAATATGTATTTCAAAACATTTAAAAAAATAATATATTGCAATATTTTGCTCATATCAATATAAACTAAATAGAAAATTTACTTATTCTAATTTTAGAATTACAAAAAAATTATATTATCTGTAGTCAGTCAAGGTCACAACTTTTAATATTTATTCGAATCAAAAATGTTTACTACACATAGCCAGTGTAATACAGAGACACACATTCACACCCGGCCTAAATTTATCACTTTATTGCGTGAGTCACAACACAAGAGTAAATAGATGTTCTAATAATAGACTTACATTATTTTCGTTGCTCCGAGTCCCTTCATCATGTTGCAATGCATATTCATTCGATTGATGATTATGATGATGATGCTGCTGGGGAAAGTGATTCTGATGATGTGATAAATATCTTTTAGCTAATTTACTATCACCATTTCGTTGGTGGGACGTTCCTGGTTTTAATGATTTTGTTTCGATCATTGTTGTCGAAACGCGGTGATTATTTTTATGATGATTATTGTAATGCTTTATGATATTATGGTTTGTGTTGTGATGGTAGTAGTAATTTGGATCGTTTGAGTTGCGCAACGATTCATATGCCATTTTAATTGGTTTAATTATTGGCGATTCAGTGGTAGTTTTGGGCCGTTGAGTTGTACTCGTTGTTGTTGTTGACGGTGGAGCTGTAGTTGATGTTACATCATCATATTCATAATCGAATTCATCATCATCTTCATCATCATCATTATCGTCGTTATCTGTATTATCATTAGCATACTTAAGATAATTATCTTGTTGCCTTTCTTTATTATTTTTAATGTCTTCATCTACAACATGCCGTAGTGTTGATGGTTTTATTGTTGTTGTACTTGTAGTATGTGTTGTTTGTTGTATAATTTCGTATGGTCTGGTGACATTATGATGTACATGTCCATGCCTCAAATGGTGATGACGATGTGTCGGATGAAAAGGATGTTTCGCTTCATTTATTTTATCTAAACCACTATTACTATTCCCTATCGAATTAGAATTATGATTATGTCGCATGTATACAGTTTTAACACAAATAATTAATAAAATTAGAAATTTGATCAATTCCATTTTTGATATATGTAATCTATTCACTTGTGTATAGTAGTATTCCAAAAAATATATTCAATCACACAATAATTGATAATAAAACCAATTATATTTATTAATAATTGATGTGGCTTAATTTCTTATATACTTAAAATATATTTCATCAAATATTTTAAATTTATATAAATTTTGATTTTGTTTATAATTGATTGTAGACATTTTATAATTCATCAAACAACAACAAAAAATTGCTCAAAACTACACGAAATTTTTTAGTAGATTAATTTTTTATTGAAAATTTTATTATAATTTTTGGCACGCGTTTGTCACATAAAAGCAATTTTTCTTTCTTTTAATTTTCTTTTATTTTCTCACAGAATTTTCACATTTTCCTCCATAGGCCACATTATTTTTTATTAATAGACACAACAGACAAAACAAATAATTATTTTAATAATCACATATAAAATAAAATTCTACTTTGCACAAAACACCTAAAAAAATTGCACACACACGAAATACTATATACCTAGTATTTAAAAAGATTAACTTAAAAATTGTAATTTTTTCCTAACCGATTTAACCGCATAAATTCGGATAATTCAAATAAAATATATCAAGCAAAGTTCTTCACGACTATCTATGCCTGTATCGTTTGATAGACTGAAGAAACTCTGAAAATTGAGAATTTTTTTTTATTTTCTTTTTGGTTCGGAATATCGGTACGATTTTTTTGTGTTTTGTTTTTTGTATCTTTTTCTTAGCTAAGTTTTTGTTATTTTATGTAGCATACAACAAACAGCAATGATGAATTAAAAAAAAACAGAAAGCAACAAGATGAGATAGAAGAGATATTTTATTGAATGAAATTATTAGTACTTTTGATCGTTCGCCGGTTTATCGATGCAATTTTGTGCATCCACTTTTGAAATGTGTACTAGTTGTTCTAATGGATTCAACAACCAGTACACATTTGATGATTTTTTGAAATTCAAAAGTGTTTGTCTTAAAATTTTCTCGCATTACTTCCAACCAAGTAAATAGAGACAGTACGCAACTGAAATCAATGTCATCAGTTCTGAAAATATAATCAAAATATTGTCGCCTGTCGGGCATTTAGTTTTTGTTTTATTTATTCTCAGTGCAGACGTTGCAGTATTGCATGGACATAAATTGATTATATTTTACGCTTTTTAAACCAAAAGGCGATGATAATTTATATTTATTTTTTATATTAGAAAATATAATATTAAATTAAAATTTGTCACTTACAAGTGGCAGGTATTCTAACTAAAAATCGAACGCAATTTTTGAAAATCTTGTTTTTACTACAATTAATCGCATTACTTAATTATCCTAAGATAAAGTGATAGTCTCTTCAATGAGGGAAAAAGCACCTCTTCTGAAATACTGGTTAATGTTTTACCAATCATGGAGTGTAAAGAAGTAAGCATCTCAAATTCGTCAGCCTGATCACTCAAGCAGCACAATGGTCTTGAATTAAGAACTTCTTGGTTCAATCTTTAGTAAGAAAGTTATTATGTAGTATGATAATAGTTAATATTTCAAAACTCGTTTAAAATGATATTTGATGGCTCGAATAGTGACTTCTGCTTAAATCCCAACCATGTGAGAAGACAATAGGATTTGAAACTGACAAGTTATATCTTGATTAGACAGATACAGTGGATTGGATCAGACAGTTGACTGGTTAAAAATAACTACCGTAATTGGTTGTTTGCATCCACAAATATACTGGCATTATATCACGCACTATACATATGAGAAATTCCTCTCCTTTCAAAAAATTCGGCTCAAAGTACCATGTTGAACTTCTGTATTGGTTGTGAATTGTTGTATAAATAATTCAGTTCTTTATGTCAAATAATTTTATTTTGTTTTTAGAGAACTTGAGTCATCCCAATTATTAGTTGGTCAGATCTTTTTATTTGGTCTAGGTGTTTTATCTACGTGCTCACCAGGTATACATGACTGTAAGTTATATGAATTGCTTTTCCACTTCAACAAATTAAGCCTTATTATTTTAAAATTCTAATTATATTTCCGTACATTCCGTACAATTTCAAGGCTTGATCACTTTATTAAAGATTGGATGCACTTGAACATTGCTTCTGTTCTAACACTTCATTGATTACGTTGGTAATTTAGTTACCCAGTTTTTTAGTTGAGTTAAAGATATCTCTGAATCCAAATTAATTGGGATAGAGTTAATTTCGCGTTTATTATTAAAAATCCTATATTTGTTTTTGTTTGTGATTTATTTGGGTTAGGTATCATTATAACCACAGCAATCTTCCATTATGATGAGGTATGCTTCAGTCTAAATACATCATCAATTTGCGTTTTCATTTAGGAACAGTTGGAATATAGCTTCAAGGTGTTTTACAAATAAGTCTGCTTTTTGTTTAGTACTTTCGCCCAATGAAGCATCGTGGTATTTGATAGGTGTTCAAATCTTTGGTCCTTTAAGTATTTTTGTTGGTCCCCATAAAGAATAGTTATTATATTTTTTACTACTTTAATTCATACTTGTATTCATATTTTTGCAGAGTTCGTTAGGCAACTATTTACTATCTAGAGATGGATTACTTTGTCGAATTTCTTTCTTGCGTTTTGTATTCCTCGACCTGATTAAGATACTCGTAAATACTTTTTACTTTGCAGTTTGTATTATATTAATGGTTAACAGCTTCAGTTCATCTTTCAGGTATATATTTATATATATATATATATATATATATATATATATAGTTATATAGTTATATACATACATATACATATATATATATATATATATATATATATATATATATATATATATATATATATATATATATATATACATATATATATATATATATATATATATATATATATATATATATATATATATATATATATATATATATATATATATATATATATATATAGGTTAACTTCTACTGCACATACAAAATAACTTGCGCAATTTGGATATGTGATATATTTTGAACTGCATTGTTTGTTACCAATCTATCATAGATACCATTACCTTTTAAAATTACATTGGCCCATGATTACGATGATTTATGTAAAAAATGTAAAATTCGTCATTAAACTTCATATAAATAATGAAAAAAATTAAAACAAAAACTGGAGAAATAGAAAGGAGAGACATAATGTTTGGCTTGCAGTTATAAGGGTTAAACTCCAGAAGGTAACGGTGAAAACTACTTCATCTTTCTTCCCTTCCAGCTCTATACCTCCATAATTGACTGAATGTCTTCTTACAGTACTAATTGGCGGCGAAAACCCCAATTTGCGTTTAATAGGTTGTTTTTCCAAGTGTGGTAATGTTTTAACAACTCCTGTAATAATTTTTTACCTTCTATTATTGGTACTTGCCTGAACGAAATCCTTCATTGCAAAATAATATTCACTGTTGCTAATTTTATTCCTTTTTGGCTTCTTGCTTTATTTTTCTTCATTAGTATAATATAACAGTCAAATGGCCAATATCTGATTTTTTTCACACGTAATGATTATGATCCTCGTCGGTCGCCGGTTGTAGCTTAATGGTTAAGATAGTTTCTCATCACGCCGCGGTCTCGAGTTCGATTCCCGCCGTTGACCAAAAAATGAACATGCAACCGGAAGACATAAAAACGCGTTTTAAATTGAGATGCGGTAAGGGCCGTTTACGGCCTCGAAGCCATAGATTATTAATGATTATGATTACTCTATCAGAAAATAATAACAAAACTTAAAACTTTCACATATATGAACATTGGGATACAACGGAACATTGTCGAAAGTAGCTATATATATGTTTGATTATGAACATAAGATTCCCATGCCAATCGTCTTAATATTTACACCACTGTTAAAATTAGAACTTGCAGAAAATCAAATTGAAATGAATGACGAAAACTGTAATTTTTGATTTATAATTTCAAAACCTGTTTAATTAGCTTTTGAGTTAACTGATCAATAAGTTAAATATATTACTAATCTTTATCAACAAAATCATAAACAGACACCACAACCCAAACTATAAATTAATGTTGTACAATTGTGGTTGATTATTCAATATTTGAAGGTATGGTTATAATAGGTGATGTCACCTCATTTTAGCAATCACATATATAGATTATCTCAAATAATTTTAATTTATTTACATTAGTAATTTACCAAGAACCCAAGAATATTTGTCATTTTACGGCATGTTCTTTATTAGATGTAAATCGTGACTAAGGTAACAAAAGTTGCAAATTTATTGTTGTATACAACGTTAAATAAAATTATTTTTTGATAGCGGCAATCATAATATTACTATTTATTTGTAAAGATAAGAATACTTGCATTCCCTAACAATTAAACCAATCTACGTCACAGTACAATAATACATTAAAGTAAGTATAATAAAGACCACACTTAACGTAATCTATACTGTTATTTACATATACGTAATCAAATATTTAATTTACTGACCCAGATATTTAGCCCTTACGTGATAATAAAGGAAGTATTACAGTAACATTTTGCTAAAATTGTTAATATCCATGTGTCCAAGTTTATAATATGAACAGTATGACTATGTAGTCCCAATGTGCGAATATTAACAAAATTCTGTTTTCTCGTAATTGATAATAAGAACAAACTACATGTATGAGAGAGAGTCAAAGGTTACGATTGTCTATATGTGAAATTATACTTCAAAATGCTTTTTTTCATTTCATTTTGTTGTGAATATGTGATAAGTGGTTTTTATATACAAATTTCGATTAAGTAAATTTTTAATGTAATATTATAAGAATTTATTAATGTATTTCACAACTATTGATTTGAATGTTGGTTCCAAATTGGCGTAAAACCGTGTAGTAACGGGTAAAATGAACACAATTTTTCCAATTTAATTCAAATTCAAATCGAGTAAAAATGGGAAGATTCAAGTATAATTAGTTAGGGATTCCGTTTACTTCCGACAGTGGAATTGTTAGTGCATTCAATGAGTCAAAATCAAAATACAACGTTTAAAAGTGCCACGTTTTAAAACACCACATTTAAAATAATCTGGCCTGTGTAGTGTTTTGAAACGGAGTTATTTTACAGCGCATCATGCTGCTTACTACGTGACTACGCTTTTTGAACCGCAGTGTTGTTTACAAAGCAGTAATGAAAGACATAATTTTGTACCTCGCGGTATTTGAAAACGTGGCATTATGCTTCCATATTCATTTATGAAATTTTATAAAATGTATTTATGTACCAGGAATATTTCTCTAAAAGCACTTGTATACAAATTATTTATATAATATGACAACACTCTATTCAAGCAACAATTATTCTAAAAACTAATTTATGTAAAAACCATTTGTCTAAACACGGTTTAGCTAATAACAGTTTGCTAAACTCAATTTAACTAAAATATATTAAAAAAAACAAAAACTGCCTGTAATGCAATTAGTAGCTGTCGTTAAACATGTCACTGAGGCGTGAAGCGGGAGGTACTGGGTTCGAGTCCCGATAGAGGCAGGAGGCGAAAAGGGATTTTCACCATCGATCGTCTGGGCGGTACGATCGGTGGTGAGAATGAACTCATCTAAAACCCAGTTGTGGTTAGAATCCGTGTGCCGTTCCATCTCCCATGTCAGTACTATAGGCTGGCATGGAACTATGCAATGTGCAGTAAAGTAATATAATGGGAAGTCACAATGGGCCAATATAGCCTGAGTGACAGATAACACTGTTTGTTTAAATCAAATGATTAATCTCAAAAGCAATTAAGTAAACATTATTTTGTCTAAAATATCTATTAAACTATATTAATCTAAGCCTATAATTTGTATACTAAAACTTTTGTCTAAATCGACCATAGATACTTAAAATAATATTTAAAAATTAGAAATAAAATATGTATTAGGTTTTAGACAACAATTGCAGTTTAGATAAACTAGTTTAGACAAATTCGTTCTACACAACTGTTGTTAACCGATTGTACATAGAACGATAAGATGTTGTTGTTAAAGTTGGTGGCACTTCATGGCAGTTTGTATTGACAGCGGACAAGGGAACGCTTTTATCAAAAAGATAATAGACACGCTCAACAATGCATTGGTTGTTTCATAATAGTTGATCGTAAGACTCCTGCAGAAGTATCATAAAATTAATAACTAATGTCAAAGCCTTACAGCAAGTATAGTGTGGAAATTCATGGTATCCTTACCTATTTCTATTTGTTAAATTGAATTTTGAATTTGTGTTATATGCTAGGAGGAGCGACCTGACGCTATCACCACAATAATATCATAAAATGACAACAGTAGAATGTAATTACCAAAAATATTAAAAATAACAATTGAACAACTAAATATCGGAATGATTAAAAATAGTGATAAAAAATAGGAAGTTTATTTTAAAAGTTAATCTAGAATGTCGAAGAGATAAGAACTTAACAGTATTTTACATAAAAAATTAAGAAAGGTTTTGAATTGTAATTGCAATTGTTGAAATAAGCAAAGTTTACGGTGAAACCCATGCTTATTTCAACAAGACAGCAGTGCAATATCACAAACAACTCGTCATTCAATGCAAATTATGCAAGAAATTTGTTGAAATCAATAAATGATGATTTTAATTGGTCCCACGATCTTCTAAATATACCTCTTTCTGGGTAGTATTTGAATAAAAATGTGTACACCAATAAATCTTGACTCTCATGGTGTCATCTTTTGAATTTTCTCGAAAAAAATATTATCTATCAGATTATTATGCGCAAATAACCATGGTGTCAGAAATTAACAATATAAATAAAAAACTGTATAGACCTTAGTTCTTTCATTTATTTTTCACCTTTTATGTTGAAAACAACAATTTGTCGTAATCGGTTATCACGTTTTTCACTTTAAAGTTCATATTATTTAGCCTTTCGCTAATTTCGTCTGGATGCACGGTAGACACGATCCCTTTTATAACAACCGTGACTTTCGAAATCTTCAATCTATACGTGTAGAAGAATTTTGGGGTTTATTTTAAGATGGCTATAATTTTTGAATAGCTTTCAGTATGTTTGGCTTGTATTCTAGTTTCACTGATATTGCCACGTTTGATTTGGGTAATACAAAATTCAGTTGGTTTATGCGTTGAGTGCAGCTACCAATTGTTTTTATGGTGCCTCTCTTAGTTATGTTAATCGACGAAGGCTCTTCTTTTTCATTTTTACTGTGATCTTTTACACATAGAGCTTCGAACCGATAGCGCGACCCTGTTCTATCCGGATTTAGTTTAACACTTTTCAATTTAGACTTTTAAAAAGCCTCTTCTGAAGACTTGGGACGTTTCCTTTTTAAAGTCACTGTAATGTAACGTTCAATACCCGCTTGCAATAATGTTTGTTGACGTTACATTGTCAAAGTTTTTTGCTTACATTATTTGATAATTTTGCACTATTTTTAATAAATTCTGGAATTACACATACTTTGTATTCTGGAAACAGATTGATGGTGCATTTGTTTTATGACCATAAAATCGATGACATGATTTATGACATCGATGCACTTGGATTATTTCTTGTAGAGCTCACTATATTTATATCTGATGTTGAATAGGATGTCGATTTTTTGGAGAAAAGAGTTCCAACATCACATTTTACACCTTGAGTAATCAACTATTTTGAACCAGGGCAGAGAAGACAGTAGATTTACAGGAATAAACCTGCAGCTTAACACAAGAGATCTCATACGGTCGAAAGCTGGACAACTGCTGATGAAGTGTAAACTATCGTCAACATCTTCCAGACATTCGTCGCATACGGCATCATTGGCCAGTTCCATGCGATGAAGGTGGCTTTTGAAACGGCCATGGCCAGTAAGTATAGAGACTAAAATTCTCAAGTTGTCCTTTTTAAATGAAACAACGTAATTTGTCAGGTTAGAGTTAATCCCTCTGATTAAGTATTTCACCTTACGACAAGTAGCGGTAGCTGACCACGTCCGCTTTAGATTCGATAGGGTAACTGTTTTAATTGGTTTTTTCACTATATAAGTAGGTAAAGGCGCAGCTGGTTCAGGACCTACGAAATATAGGTGAGAACCAGTTTTAGCCAAACTGTCTGCAATTTCGTTGCCCTCAATGTCACAATGGGCAGGAACCCACATGACCGTTACTTTGTTGTTACAACCAAGGAGATATAGACATTTCTTACAATCCAGTACCAGTTTATAGCTGGTTAGAGAGTTGCTCAAGGAGTTAAGGACAGCTTTATTATCCGTACAAAATATAATCTCTTTGTAGTCGGCTACGAGATTAAAAGCTGACATCAGTGAGTAATCGCAATTAATTCCGCTTGATGAATAGTACAGTAGATCCCCAGACCTCCAGAGATTCTCAGATCATGCGAAGGAAAGTAGTAACCAAAGCCCGTATCCTGTTCAGTGGAAGCGCCATCAGAAAAGAATACAAGCGATTCGGATATCTGTTTGAGAAAATCTGGTGAGAACCACATATCCCTGGATGGATGAAACACCTCAAATGATCTATGGAAATTAAAGACAGGCAGAAGCCTATCAGTTACCATGTCAAGTTCTGGCATAGCCAGTTTAAATTCATTGAGAATAGATCTATGGCCTGAAATAGTGCCGAGAGCATTCCACGCCCCAACACTCCTCAAGCGAAAGGCCGCCGAACAAGCTGTACCTGAAATGAAGGATTGTAACTGGGACAGGTCGAGAATAAGCTCCACAGCTAGGAGCAGAGTTGAAGCCATGGCTCCAGTTACAGCTCGACATGCGAAGTTTTGCAAACAATTGAGTTTAACAATTGAAGATTTAACTTTAACCACTGGCCACCAAACAACAGATGCATAAGTAAGCATTGGGAGAACCAGTGATTTGTAGATAAAATATAACATTTTGGAGGATAATCCCCAAGAATTACGAAAAGCTCTGCGGCATTGCCAAAAAATAGCAGTGGCTTTTTGTAGTTTAAAGTCCAGATGATACTTCTAAGAAAGTTTGTTATACAGAAAACTCCAAGGTGTTTGACGTAGGCTGAGCTATTAACCTTACAACCGAAAAGTGATGGTACAGAAAAAGCTGCAGTGTTCCTACGCCTTGTAAATATAACCAAGTCGGTCTTAGATGGGTTCACATGTAAACCCTTATCCAGACACCACCGTTCTATAATGAGAAGAGCGTGCTGAGTTATGCACACGTTTGTATTCGAAAAATAAACAAACACTACACTTTTTTATTATTTTAATTAAATTTATTTGCACTTTGATTTTCAGTCCAAACAACACGACGGTTAGACGCGAATATAATTAACTAAAATAATAACATACAAATAATAAATATCAGCTAAAAAGTTAAATTATATATGAAGTAACAAATCAAATAATTAAACAAAATGTGTACATTTAGTCCAAATTTAATGACATCATCTACTTTCACCATTATTCGTTTCAACCTTTAACATTCATCGTTTATCAAATTCATCGTCACCATCACAAGATAAGTCTTAGTTATTTAATTAAATCTATTTTTTTATGTATTTTCATAATATATATAATTCATTATTTTTCTAATTTATAAATTTTCCGAAATTACTAAATTAAAGAAGTAACTTATAAGATCACTAAGAAATTAGATATGAACACTTTATTTAAACTAAATATAAGTATTGGTTAGTAATAACTATAGTTATTACTAACCAATACTTATATTTAGTTTAAATAAAGTGTTCATATCTAATTTCTTAGTGATCTTATAAGTTACTTCTTTAATATTTTCGGTGGTTGAGAAATTCGATTTTGTAAAGAAATTATGTTAACGATGGAATAAACAACCGTTGTGGTGAGGCGGTGGTTAGTATTGAGCGAATAGTTTGTCTGTGTTTCCTTTTCGTTGGACGTATGTAGATATTATACAATGTAAATTACACTGTTTTTTACATGAAAACGCGTGTAAATTACATGAGGTTATTTTTACATTCTTTATGTCAAAAAACGTTAAATATGATTTTATGTAGAAAATAACTGACGCGTTATCTCTTATTAAATATAGTTGTAACTAAAGCACCATCTATTAAAAAATCTTCTTACTATTCTACGAATAGAATTTGTGAAAAAATTAACTGTTATTTTCGTTTTATGTAATTTACCAATGTAATTGATCAACATTGATGATCAAATATTGGGCTTGGTTATAATATTGGTAGTATAATGTTGGATAACTGATGTATGTACTGCCAGATATAATCATTATGCCCATTACTTGGCTAATTAATTTCAAGTATACTATAGTATTAAGCACCTATAGTAGGTCATTAGTATTTTACAGAACCATAAGCACTTTAATTAATACTGCTACGGTTTGATTGCATTGCACTTTTAATTATTTTTTTTCTGCAATTGCTTGCACTCCACTTTTAAAAATATACATTTTAGTTTTAGTTTTTTAGAGCAAATAAAGGCTGGTATTTCAAGCAGTAACTGGTTTAAGATATTCGTTTGCACTACAGCAAAAATAAATTAGTTATCAAAATTAAATTAAGAAAAAAGAAAGCTGTCAAAATATAAATAAAAAGTATAAATTTGTAATATAGTTTTATACTTTTTTATCGATTTTTATATTAACTTCTTGTTCTAAAACCCGAAACGCACACATATTTAGTTCCGAAAAATAAAATTTTATAATTGCACTACATAAATATTTTATAATATACATCTAAAATCAATATAATTATTACGTTATTTAATTATACAGTATTTCAAGAAATTGTCCTTTTGAACTGCCTCATTACCTATTGGTTAGATTAGATTAGATCTTTAAATTACATATATCTAAAATGATTAATTAACCGATTTCATCACTGGATAATAGTAAATATTTATAAAAACAGTTATTTATGTCTTTAAATAATTATTTACTTAGAACTAATTTATAAATTTGAAAACGTCACACATTTTAGTTTTATACATTTCAAAAATAAATTCCTAAAAGAAAAGTATGTACTTACTCGTAGGTTCTAACTACGAACGTAACACTAACTTTTACTAAGTCGTAAAGGTCACATGCTCTTAATAATTATTCTCTATATTGTCAAGTTGTATGGTAAAATGCTTTTAGTTTTTCATTCATTAAAGTCTTGAATACTTAGAATAATTTTTCGATGTAACATTTTGAATTCTGCCAGAATCGGATTCGATCCATTACCACGCCATAAAATATAGTTCTAATATTATCAGTTATTATTTTTGGTTCATTTCGTTTGAATCATTTAACATATAGCAACGAACACACACTATTGTTTTATATTTTTATGAAATATCACGTTCAACCACCTTCGCATCTATAATCTCATTATCATTAATTAGTCAATAAATCGATTTTCTTTAACCAATCACAAAAGTCAACAACGTAAAACATCTTTTATTTGTATAGATACAACATATACAATTTAACTAAATTTCTATCGTATAATTCTAAAATCTAAAGCACTTAACATTTCTAATTTGAACCTGCGATTCACCTTTAATGTGTTTACATTATAAATTTAATTTCAACACTTCAATTATAACGTTCGTTTTAAAACCCAACCCATAAGTTACATGTTTATATACGTACTCCTGCTATACGGGTCATACTCAGTTCTATACATGTATAATTCTACAACATATATGTGAAAATGGTGGTTTATACAGATGGAAAGTACAGACAAATAATTTTCATATAAAAAAGCTATCACATGTTTGGGAATTTACCTAACTCGATTAAACCGTTTCGTCGGTGAATCGTTAAATATGTTGTGTTTCTTCAACTTTATTTACTTCTTTATATCCCAATTTTATCTTATTTTATATGTTATGAATCAATTTGGTTCGTCTATCTCAATTTTTGTATTGTCTATCTATAGGGCACTATAAACATATTTTGATGTGCGTAACGTTTCATTGTTTATTAATGGATTCATGATTTATAATTGTATTTAAATGTATTTGATGATTGTTATTTTTATGTCTACATAGTAGCTACCTTAAAATTATGTTGGTATCCTTGGTGTTGCTTGGTTTTCAGGTAACAGAAGTAATATAACTAAAATAGTTATTATCCGGTTGATAAAAAGTGTTTTTATGTGCAGGTTTTAAGTGTTTTTATGTGCAATCATCTATAATTTATATTCGCTTGATTCACAGCATAAGTAGCAATTAAATTAACAATCTTCCTTGATTAGTATGAAGAGTACAAAATTCAGATATCAGATTTTCGATACAAAATAATTTTAACACTACGAGAATAAATTTAGCTTTTAATTCATTTTAAGTATATAACAAATATTATTCGCCGGTTGTCGCTTAACGATTAAGAGAGTTTCTCATCACGCCGCGGTCTCGAGTTCAACTTTCACCGTTGACCAAAAATTAACATAACATGCACCGGAGGAATATTAATAAATATTAACTATTTTTAATTTAATTAAATTCAATGTTTGACTCCTCATAAGTGTTGCAGGAAACCTTTAAATTGGTTTCTAAATTCTAATGTTTCTTTTAATAAAATCACAAGCTTTTGTAACTTTTACTTTTCAATGGGTGGTTTCAAGTCCGCGAACATATTATTTATACTAATCAGTATCAAATTATTAAATTTGACTTTGTGCGTTAAATGCCGTTGAAAGGACATTTGTCATAACTATGTCTATTCATATTTTTCACTAAAACCAAAAAAATATTTTGTTATAACCATTTTCTTTATGTGTTTTATAAATTTATTTATTAATGTAGTTTTTTGCGGAAATACGTCATAGGACTCAGGTCATGGATTAAGTCATGGCCGAATTAAAATTTGATCTATCAGCGTTGACTTAAATTTGTTGATTTTTCGTGTGGGTTCTTGCCCCAACATATTTCCCTTAACATTTAGGTAACAATTGGCGAACCCGAAAGTTGCCAATGTCAATGTACATATATTTTCGAGGCAAATATAAGTTTTTTGAGTGCATTTGGGGTATTTCAAATTCAACCATGGTTAAATCCTGTCAACACCTCCTTCATGTCCATAAACTGGTTCACCAGATGTAGTGTGAGGTTCATTCAACGTTGGAATAATATAGGGTTGGATTTTGGTTAAAATTTTATGTCATACTGTGATATTTTTCTATAATTAAGACATCATATTGTCATAAGACGGAGGCTGTGAAATATTTTTTACAAATGCATTATTGTAAACTTATTGTTAACAAAATAAAATTATTTTATAAAATATATATGTATATGTATATATGTCAAGTAATGATTTTAATAAATCAAAAGATGGACACCTTTCTTTAAATAGGCAAAGTATTTAATTCATCACCCGGTACAGTATTTGAAAATGTTAGCGTACAATTTTGAGGCCGGAAGAAGCATGTTTATTCTAAGCAATAATTGTACGGCACTTTTTTCTTAAAAAAAAAGGTGCCTCACATTGCAACATTGGGTACGATGTAACGTGTCGCTACAATTTTTGTTTGGATTGATGACCCCTACTGATTTTATAGTTAATTGATCTCATTTTCTCAGAAATATGTTGATTGCTCAATCTATTAAGTTCAACTTTAAGTAAATAATAATAATAAAAGATAACGAACGGGTTTTTTTAGGATGAAGATATAAAAAGAGAAATACTGACCATGCGGGGAGAGTAACGTTTTGAATTCCGGATTGAATTACTGTTTTGTTTTTAATTAAGAAGATAAGAAACATAGAGTGCAAAATAATGGAAAAAATAATATAAATTAGTTAATTGCAATTTTTTTCATAATAAATAATAATAAATCATAATAAATACGTTGATGAACTTAAAACTATTACGAAATAATAAGCATAAAAAGCATAAAGTTATATAATATTTATTAAAAGATATATATAAATTAAACATATGCAAACTTAAATGTCTTAAGATAAAATACGGAATGAATCATGCAAGTGACCATGTTGTAAATGTTAACACTCCATTCACGAAAATAATAACTTAAATATATATTTTCTTGCAAACAAAATTGAAATTGATATTCTAAATCCTGTATCTAGAGAGTAATGTATTTATAACATAAGTTAAAAACAAAATAAATTTAAAAAATCGAATGAAAAATGGACAAATTACTGATGGTAAAGTGAAATAAAACAACAAATTACAATCCTTATGAATGAAAAACTACAGTGGATAAGTTAAGTGGTAAAATGTGATAAATATTGCGTAAACCTAAAATATTGTCCACAATTTAATTACATATTTAATTGGGTTATTGTGGTATGGACAGTTATGGAACCATTTGGATAGATAATAATGGTGGATAGAATAGTGAATTTCATTCGAAAATTGCTGGTTTCTATAAACCTTTCTTTCTTATAGTTTACAGAACACTATAATATAAATTTTATATTTAATTTAATTAAATTATAAAAATATTTTTACACCAACTATAATTACAGAATAAAATGAAAATACAATAATTAAGCACAAATATAAATGACTAATTCTGACTCGATTTCAATTCTACTGTAACATAATTGTATATATACTTAAAAAAAAAACCAAGAAACAAAGATTAACTAAAACTTGACTCGATTCAATAATCATAGAACTATGGGCAAAATCGCGCATGAGTCTTGGCATCTCAGTGTAGTAGCAGTGTGTAGAACTAATTCAATTCACTCACTACTGATTTATGTTGATTCTGTCGCTTAAGTTTATCTCTTCCTTATCTCTTTAATTCTAATCAAGTTTCAAAGTTACTGTCAATACCGTTTGTGGCGTCAAACATGTACTATTTCTCGCTCTCCAAAACTGTTTGCCAACATAAACAATATCTGCATGGTACCCAGTTCCTATAGTCCGTTCTTCTATTGATGTAGTTAATACATATAACACGTACTATAACCACTTGAACATTGACGTTAATTAAAAGGCAAATTCGTTACAGTATTTTGCTTCTACATCCGCATATTGTAACGATGATAACATAACAATTTATATTTATTATATAGTACTACATATCATATCTAACATCTTATAGTAAAATAATTAAATTATTTTTTATGAATAGGAAGAGTTACGGATTTTATATTGGTTTATGATAATTTTATGAATCATTTGGTGACATACATTTAAAAGAGCGAAATATATTACAAGTACTATTATTGCCATATAACAATATTTAAAGCGCAGTTAGACATAATTTCTCGACTATAAATATAATTATGCAACTATTTGTAAAACCTAAAAATGTAACGTCGCCTTTCCCTAGACCATAAAATTCACACTTTTATTACATTTCGATACCAAATATCGATAAACCCAAAAACTTTTAGCTTATGATTTATGAGTGAAAATCGGTTAATTAAGTGCATGAATATAAAATTTGTTTTGTTAATTAAAATTTTAATGATGCGTTCAAATGTATTTGAAAAAACAACAAATCCATATCAAACGTGATAACATTTACCAGTAAATTTACATATTACTGATAAAAATCTCATTTAAATTCTAAAAAGCAGTAATTTGACACAAGGCATGATAATATCGTCGAAAATTAAATTTATAAAATGGTTTTATTTTAATTTATTGATTTTATTGGTTTCAAATTAAAATTACTGATAAAAATTAAAATCCCATCAGCATGACGTATTTTATCAATTAAATTTAAACTGCGATGCATAATATTATATACGAATTATATTGAAGTTCTAAAAATGAAATAGTTTAAAATTTTAAAGAGATTATTGAATAATTTATAATTGATTTTTACAATTAAAATATTATAGTTTTTGTGGATAGAATAGTTTTTGAATTAATTGAATAGTTTTTGTTTATAAAATTTACATTTAGTTATTCATTGTTTCAATCTTGAATGTAATAGTAAATTTTATATATGTAACAATATTTTTAAGTCTTACCAATTTCTTCGTTATAACTCAAAAATGAACAAAACTGACGAAGTCCTACATAGTTGACACTACACAAGATTACATTTTACTATTCAAACATGGTTATAAATCAGCTAGTTTCGTCAAATAATTTTAGAATACAGAATTCTGATGAGGCTTCTGTACGTTAAAACCGTCTGAAGAGAAAATCCTAATTTCAAGTAAAGTAATATCAAAAATAAACAACTTTTAAAATCAACTATATCATTTCCATGAAAAAACATATCTTTTTCTTTATCTCAGTGAAAATAGTTTTAATTGTGTTTTAAAACAGAACTGATCACGCATGCGATGGCGCATAGCGTAATATATAAAAACTTGGAAAAACCTTTAAAGTTAATGTATCTTTTCTGCTTCGAGTCTAAAATATATTTTTAAATATTCTTTAGTCTATTGTTCTCATTGTTTTTGAGATATTTCATTTTAAGTATGAAAGGTATTCGGAAAATAATCTTCTTTCTATTTTGCATTGATTTTGCGGCTCAAGGTACTCACACTTCTTTTGTGATTTGCTTATATCCTTCTTACTTTTTGATGTCCGATTAACGTTGAACCATCTGCACATTGCATAAATCCATGCCAGCCTATAGTATTGACATGGTCGACCAATATATTCTACACTTCTCCTGTAGGAGTTAATATATGTATTCATTCACACCACCGATCGTTATCCATTTTGCATCCTGCCCTTTATCGGAATTCGAAAACGGTGCTTCTCGCAGCTTTAACCACAATTTGGTCAGTTCGGAAAAGTTAAAATGAAAATCAACATGTTTTTAAATACTTACCGAATAAACTATAAAATATAAAAATGTATAAAATATAAAAATAATAAATAAAAATAAACTATAAAATATAAAAATAATTATGTAAATTCGCGTTATATGTATAAGTCATAGATTTCATATAAATTTGAGAGTTGGAACGTAAGGTATAGGTTTTTTTAAACAAAATATATACTAAATAACAGACGCACATATATTTCAAATCTGTTATAAATAAAATAAAAACACAAAATAAATATTACAATATTACAAAATTCAAAAAACTAATATATTATAAAATGTATTATAAAATTTAAAACCAACTGAAAAAATTAAAAGTTTATTAACAAACTTCATTGTTGTTCAGGATCAGGTCTAATTATGTTTCACTGTCTTCAAACATATCTCGTTTGCACTGTCTTCAAGTATCTCGTTAAACGAGGGATACCTGTATATGACTGTCGCAATTTTCCGTATTTATCGCTTAAGCTATTTTTTTTCTCCATGCCATTTTTTTCATATTCGGAGATAGAAAATAATCAAAATGTTAATACATATATTTAAATATCAATTTTGTTTTCTGTCCTCTAATGCCATTTGTTAGTTGAATGTTGGATTTTATAGTAATGATTTCGTATTCGATTGAAGAGTGTTATTCAAGAGTACTACAAAAATGATGAAAAAACACACGTTTCACCTAATTCGTAAATGTTTTGGTTGCCATAACCGCCCCAATGAAGCAAACCCAAGACCGTGTTATTCATGAGCACGATGCAAATGATGAAAAAATAAAAATCGTACTCTCTTTTGAATTGAGTATTTAAAAAGCCAATTTGTTGCGAATTGTACCGTGAACATAAATTTACATGGACTCAAGATCCCATTAACAAAAAGGTCAACATAATTGATCCTCATTCGCGTCGTGTGTTCACCGATTGTCATTTAGAGCACCTTTGAATTGATGACCGATTTTCATCAAAAACTTTTATGTTACTTATAATTATTATTCACCTTATCTGTGAGTGTTTCTCGTAAAACTTGTCTCATATGTGTTATTCGTTCATTTTCAATGTATAGATGTGTCTTGCTAAGCGTTGGATACGGATATTTTGTGTTTCTTGTGTCTGTTTGTATATCCTGTTTTACTAGTGTTTTTTTTGTTGGAATCCGATTTACATATGGACGATAAGCTTACAATACTCTTTTTTTTCTTTTTTTTAAATTTAGTTTTAATTGGGTATTGGCGGACTTTTAGACTGTCCTAGCTCCTTGTAACTGTCAGAGCTCCTGCGCCCATATAATGAAATAGAAGAGTGCAATGTTGCATCATCGGCAAAACCGTGAATAGGGTTTACAGGGCTATCCAAAAATTCATTAATGTATAACAAAAACATAGTTGATGACAAAACTGATCCCTGAGGGACTTCGGAATTTGGGGAGTGTGTCGTTGATGATCTCTTTACAAATGAGACTTTAAAAATGAAATTCCCGTGCCATACCTTGTCAAAATATATCCAAAGCGATTGCGTCCTTCGTGGTGTTCAAGGGCGAGATTTCATTTGTTTACAACATACGACAAGAGATCGGTTGTGGAGCGGCTTTCGCGGAAGCCATATTGTTTATCTGAAACTATTTTATTAATCTCAAGATAATTCACCAGTTGTTGGTTAATGCATTTCACAAAAACTTTAGCCGCAACTGACACAATTGATATTGGCCGGTAGTTTGAAGGGTCAGTTTTATCACAACCACGTTTAAGGACCGGTTGCACCATCGCACTCTTCCAGGCGTTGTATTTACCTTGCTTATAAGACAGGAGAAAATGTTTAGTTAATATTTGAGCCAAGTCACTGGCAAACTCCTTCAATATTCGAACAGGAATTTCGTCAGGTCCGGTGGCCTTATTTATGTCCATTGCCTTCAGAATCCTGAAGACAATTTCCTCGGAGATGTTGATAGGATCCATTTTGGAACCACTATACGGAATTGACGGAGGCGTAACTCCATCGGGGACAACTGAGGACAGGTTCGAAGTGAAAACGCTTGCCAGTAAGTTGGCCTGCAAGTATGGATCCACCACCAAAGCACCGTCTGCACATTTCAATGCTGAAATAGATGTTTTAGAAATATTGGCAACCGATGCGACCATCTGTTAAAAGTTGCGATCGGAGATTTTCAACTCGGAAGCCTTACCGGCTTTCTTGTTTTCGGCTCTTTTCGCTTCCTTAGCACAGATTTGTTTACAGATGTTACGTGTGAGTTTATATTCTTCAAAAGAAATTTCGTTGCGCTTATATTTCTTGTGAACAGATTTATTTTGTCTGGCTGCTTTGGTGGCTTCTTTTGAAAAGATTTTAAAATTAGGATTGGATATATTTATTCATTCCATGTAGAACGGTTTCGGTGAAATTGGAAACGGCGTCGTCTATTTGATTGTTATAAAAACAATGGCTCTCCCACGGAAAATGTTGAAAAAATGAACGTAACCCATCATTGTCAGCGTCGTTAAAATGCCATAGACGCCTTTACTGCTGTCTAAATTCTGGTGGTGTTTCGACAGTAATTTTTACGGTTATCAGGTTGTGATCAGAATTTCCAATTCCAGCCTCAGCACGCGCTTTCGTGGAATGAGAAATTGTTGTTAGACAAAGATTCAGAATATGACTGCAAAATTCTACAAAATTTTGACATTCAAATGTGGAATCACTAACAATCTGCGTAAGGTCATGCGAAACAGCAAGCCACTCCGTCTGACGCCCAGCACAGTTCGTATTTTGGTGATTCAACCATTCTTTGTGGTGGGCATAAAAGTCACCAACCATAATTAATTCGCAGTAGAAATTCATACCTCGAAGAAATTTATAGTTTCTGAATCCGTTTGATTGGGGGATCTATATAAACTAATTAAAAAAAGGATTTTATTAATGTAAAGCTATCAATTTTATCTTTACGAGGATTATGCTTCGTCCCGCGATCCAAAGAGGCATTTTTTCTTTTTAATACTCATTGTAAAATAAACATTTTTGTGCGCAAAATACTGTCGTATTTGAGCCAACGAGAATCCATGTGAATATCAAGAGCACTCATTGCACCCTCAAAAATGAGTGTTTGGATACATTGTGGTCAAAAGTCATCATCAGACCTATAGATGTGAAATATATCACAGATCCCAGATTTCGTGAATGTAAAGAAATCACACTGTTAAATACGATTCCCATTACGAAAAAATAAATTTGTTAAATACCTTGAGTGTTATTAAGACTTCTTATATACTTAAGAATTAAGAAACAAACGACGGTAAAACATAAAAATAAGATAGTGTTAGGTTGACAATATAATGGTCAATCTCATGTAATAGTCAGACCTGGATCAACATCTCTGGGGTTGACCAATATTGACCATCTGATTAAAATTTATTTCGATATACTTCACAAGAAAATAACATTTGAAGCTTTTCTATAAAGGTCAAGCGACTTTAGCGTCAGGTGGTTGCAGGTAGAAAAACTATTTATTGTAAAATTATAACCACGAATTAAGCTAGTAACCAAAATATTTGATAAATCATCAAAGCAAAATTGAATTAGTTGTAGAATTTATTTATGTATTTAATGCGTAAAATATTGTTATACTTCTACCACAAATAACTAATACAGATAGCCAAACTATATGGAGAAATCATGTATACTAGACTGAAATAAGGGGAAATAATTGTATATACTCTAGATGAAAAGGCTATAATTGAATTTTATTGTCTCTTTCATTCCTTTTATTCTTTTTTCATTGTGTAGCAGCACACTTGGACGATTATTACGACTACAAAATGGAAAAAGCGCACGAAAACTATTTTGATAATAAGACTGAATAATTGTAACGGTATATCTTACTATGATGAAATTGTAATCATTACCGAATACAATGAAATAAAAAATGACAGATCATCACATATTACAAATGGCCAAAACGTCACTTAAAAATTATACCATTCCTATTGGAAAGCTCGATATTTAATTTTTTCCATAAAATTTTCTTTGAAAATTTAATAAATTTAAAATAATAACTTGCACATTATACAACAACATAGAGAGTTAAATCTTAGTATGCAAAAAATCTTAGAAAATAATCTGGACGTACTTCACAGTACCATCGTACTTCAAAATTAAGTCGGAAACGCGATTATCATTTATTCTACGCGATACCATGTAATGATATGATTAACCATGCAATGAAATCGATTAAGAAGATGTTTATTTTACACAAGACGTTGCAACTTGCTTACGAGTGAGAATATCGACGAATTATAAATGGTCTTCGAAAATAGTTTTATTTCGCGATGCTAAAATGTGAATTTACCTACAATTTCATGCGATTTTAATGGTGATTTCTTAAAACCAAAGTGTATTTTGACACTCCAGCCACGATCTTAAACCTAAACAACCATATCATTCCTGAGATAAATCCCATGAAAACGTGCCTAATAGAACTTGTAACCAAAATGTTTTTATTGTGACTATCAGATCGAAGTCTGTAAATCTGTAACATTTGAGAGGTATAGTTTTTCATACATAATGATATCGATAAACCTTCAAAATAAAGTATCCAGCTTGATTCGAAAAAAAATTCTTGTATAGTTTGCGTTTATTTTTCTGCGTTTCAATTGGACAACCCGTTACTTACTTAAAAACAAATCGTCTCGATTCAGAACGATTTCAGTGTCAGTATCCTTTGTCTTAATATTAATACACAATTTAAGGATTTTGAATCAAAAGATACTACTTCGCATTTGAAAGATATTTCGATTGCGATGGAAGGCGTGTTTTCACAAAGTCGATTTATTTTTTATATGTCTTATCATCAATTATTTAAATTTATTTGATTGAAACTGCTAGTTATTACAGCTGTAGATACAGCTGTGTCTTATAAATAATTTTTTCATAATGTTTTTGCTTACTAACTAACTAATACCAAATATACTAAACTATGGTAAGACTTTGACAAGTTGTCAAACTTTGATAAACCAATAGTCGGCAAGAAATTCAGAATGAATAATTCAATTTTGAGTATTATCAGAGCCATCTTTATTATAATTTATTATAATAAAGATGGCTCTGGTTTTATACGACAACCAAGAGCAGAAATTTATCACATGCAATCTTTTAACGTTTACAATGAAACATGATGTACCTATGATGTCAAAAACGTAAAAACTAAGACGAATGAGAATAATAGGTTTTAAGTTCACACATTTAAATCGATTCATAAAAATTTAGGATTTTTGGCTTATACTAGCGTTCTAACGCATGTCTCACAACAAATGAAGTGTGATTAATAACATATGCACATACTTACATAAGGCCATATGAATGTCAATGCCTTTTGGTTCACACGATTAAGCATTACTGGTAATAGTCATATGACTACATATTAAAAAATATTTGAAACCAAAACAACGGTTATATTCCTGTTTAGAAGCTATATATGTTAATAAAATAAACTATATATGTTCAATCTATAAAAAAAAAATTGGAAAATGAAAATATCTAATGAATAAATTATATCGCGCATTATAATACCGTAATTATTTAATATTCTAATTCAAAACATAAAATCTAGATTAGAACTTCATCGTTATCTATGATTTTAATCTTATATCTCAATTTGAGATAACAATATCAAAGAAATATTTATAAATATTATAAACACCGGGACAATGTTATTTTGATGCTTAAGTTATAGACACTGGTTATTCATTGACAGACACTGGTTCCCAAACACTAACGTCAATAATGGATGTACATACTATGAGTGCAGCAATCGTAGACGTATTACGACATTTACATATGTAATTCAAATGCGTTTACAATAGTGAATGTATTCAAATGTGAGGTAGGGATTACTTAACATTAAATATTTTTAATAAGACACCATATCTTATCTAATTGAAGGAAATAATTATTTCAGGAAAAAAATAATAAATAATCTATGGATTAGAGCTCTTAAACGGCCCTTATCGCGTCTCAACTGAGACCTTACGAACCAGTTTTAACGATTGGTGCACATTGTAAGTGGTCAGCCCGAATGTCTTTACACACAAACGCGTTTTTATGTCATCCGGTTGCATATGTTAATCTTTTTAGTCAACGGCGAGAATCGAACTCGAGACCGCGGCGTGATGAGAAACTCTCTTAACCATTAAGCTACAACCGGCCACAATTATTTCAGGTAAAGTTCAATTAAAATAAACTTAGTTACATAAATAACGTATAACGTTAAAGTTTTAAATCTTCTTTGTGTTGTAGTTTCTTCTTACGTGCCAAATACTTATGTGATTGACGAATGCAAGATGTGATTGACGAATTTAACCAGTAGTATTAAAAAACAATAATCATTAAACATAAATTTTAAACATAATAAACCATAAAACATATTGTGATTACACTCAATATGCACGCGTTATTGATCATTAGACTCATAAATCATAATGTTATTTTAACTAACGCTTTAAGAAGCCGTTTGAAATTTAATCCTCCAAATAATTTTTTATAGATTTTCAATTCCACATAAATTTAATGGAATCATAAATTTTCGATCCAAATGGGGCAGATGAAACAGATAATTATATGGTATTTGTTGTTGTATATCAAATGGTCGAAAACGCCCCATAAAAGTAATAAAATGTCAATCTCTCGAGGTCATAAATTTAGTTATTTAGTTTTAAGTTGCACACAAACAAGACAATTTATGTCTTAAAAATAAGTGGGCAGGTGTCGTACATACATATATATATATATATATATATATATATATATATATATATATATATATATATATATATATATATATATATATATATTTATATATATATAGATATATATATATATATATATATATATATATATATATATATATATGTATATATATATATATATATATATATATATATATATATATATATATATATATATATATATATAAATATAAATATATATAAATATATTAGCCTTGTGAATGGAGGCATTCATGTTTCGTAAATATTACGAACGAAACATGAGACCCATAGAATACCACCACAGTATCCAGAGCTTGTCGTAGGAGGCGACTAAATCTGGTTGGATCGCTGGGTTGACAACTCGCATCCGTACAGAAACCAAACCTGTTATAAATGTCAACAAATAAAAAAAAATCGGTTACCAGGGTGCTTAAGTACCCGGAAACGACATTGAGAATCGGCACGTGGAACGTACAGTCACTTCGAAAACCTGGCGCGTTGGACGGCCTTATCACATGTATGAAAGAGTATCGGTTGGAACTCGTAGCTCTCCAAGAAATTTGATGGCCTATAAAAGTGAAGACCATGTGTTTTAGGGTTGTACGTTGCTACAAGGTGGAGATGACCTCGGAAATCTTGGAGTTGGATTTCTTTTTGGGCCACATGAAAAAATGGCCGTACTGAACTTTTAGGCAGTCGATAATCGAATGTGTAAGCTTTGCTTGCACATGAGATTAACCAACCTGTCAATTGTCTGAGTACATGCGCCCACTGATGTAAATCAACCTCAAGATAAAGACTCACTTTACAATAATTTGGATAATCTGATGGGCTCTATACCTTAGCACGATGTCAGATTGGTGATTGGTGATTTTAATGCTAGACTGGGAGAAATCAGACCGACTTATGCGATAGTATAGGTTTGTACTCCCGACAGGTAACTGCGACCGAAAATTGGGAAGGAATGATGTACCTTGCGATCGCTCATGATCTCAAAGTGGTGCAAGTAAATTCTTTCCTCATAAAAACATCCATTTAGAAACATGACCATATGTTGATTTCTAAAGAGCGGGCTCAGGTTGTCCAAGACGTGAGATCGTATCGGTCGTCCAACAAATTCGTAGGCAGTGACCATTATCTCATCACTTCAAAGCTACGATGGAAATTTTCGTACAAGTCAGGAAGGACAGAAGAATATGCAACGCGATTCTCCTGTGAAGGTCTGATAAATTAAGAAACGCAACGAAAATATTAATATCTTGTCAGCAATAGCATTTTGCGATCCAATTACCAATCTGATGAAGTGAACAGTGTCTGTGAAGTATTGAAAACCTCGGTTGTCGATGCTGCCCAGCACATTTTCGGTACAGTGAAAACTAAGCCCAAAAATGATTGCTTTGATGAGGAGTAACGCCTTGCTGTTGAGCAACGAAATATAGCCCACAATGAAGCGCAGACTCGGTTTACAATTGCAAGAAAAAACAAAGCAGTTCTTGCTAGGAGCTACAGCTAAACGCATTTGTAGACAGAAGAAGCGCGAATGATGGAAGGCTAAGGTCTTAAGAGTACAACAACTCAGCAATGAGCACAATTCGCGAGGTTTCTTTAAAGGAATCACCGAATTACACCATACCTTAAGATCTCGGTCAACTGCCATTCTGCCATGGAAACCTCTGAGTCAACGTTGATGCGGTACTCGATAAATGGCGTGAACATTTTTCTGACATACTTAATGTTCCACATGTATCACCCTCAAATACCCTCAAATACAGACCGCAGAGATGTCCATTGAGGATCCATCCTATGGAGAATTCACAATGGCAATGCAGAGACTAAAGAAAAATCGTTCGCTAGGAGTTAATTGCATTAATTCAGAGCTCTTGATATTCGGAGGGCTAACTTTGTGCAATTGCCTTTTCGACCTTATTCGATTTATATGACGAAATGAAGTTAGGACTGAAGAATGGAAAATGGCCGCGTTATACCCAATATTCAAAAAGAAGGGTGATCGCTTGAAATGCGAGAGTTATCGCGGTATAGCTCTTCTTTGCACAGCATACAAGTTACTGTTATACATCATCTTGGAAAGAAATACTGCTCTGGAAATTGTCGGTGACTTCCACAATCGATCGTCATGCTCGGTTGTGCACCTTTTACGTCCTTGTCCGGGCTTTCTTTTATACTCTAAGGTCTCACGATACCGCTTAAGTATTCGTGAAACCGAAGACTGGTTAATTCCTCATTTTCGTGCGATTTGTACTTGTGTATAATCTTCCTGATACAATGTGGCCACTTTAACCGCCTCCAGCTTGAACGGGTGCCATATTACAATGAATTTTATATTAGGTGTTTGGTTTAGAACACATTTATAAGAACTAGTGGCACTGCATTTAAAAATAATTGATATGCAATTGAACAAAAGCCGATCATTGCGTTGGATTTCAAAAACAATGCACTTTTGATTAAGCATTTTTGAAAAATTTAATTGATTGGCTTTCAGTAAACTTTATTCAAGGTGGTTTCTGATAAAAATATAAATGTGCTATCATTTGACACTAGTAGTATTAAAATTGACCAGTGTGATTTTTTATTACAAAAACAAAAATATGCTTTAATTTTGTCAGCGAGTGTATGTAATATTGATAGGTTTGTGTTGTAGTCGGTGTAATTATTTCTAGTTTTAAGTGTTGAGCGTAATCAGATTTAAGATTGCGGTTTTAAATGTCATTGATTTGTTCTTTAAAGCGTATCTTGTTTTTAATTCTTTTACTATTTTATCTATCTATCTTTTATTTAATTTGACAAAAAATTATGCAATGTACTTAAAAATAACTTACATTAGAATTAGCAGATGGGTGGTTACTATCTAGAGTTGTAATTTTTCCTGTTAATGAAACAGGAAAAATTACAACTCCAGATGGTAACCACACATCTGTCGCTTATTCCACCGAAAGCTATGGTTCAATGATTTGTTGGGCCGCTGTTGAATGTAATAAAAATTCTTTCTGATTACTATCTGAATTTGTTAATGATGTTCAACTCCTTTTTTCCTTTATGTAAGGGTACTGTATTTCTACAATAAACGTCACTCGGTAAGTGGCACTATTTCTCAATTCGAATATTAGTTAATTCGTATGAGATTCACACTGAATGTCACTCATTATTGGCACAATTTTTTATTATCTGGTATAATAGTGTATTTGGCACAATTACTCGATGCATATTGGTTAATTCACATGAATATCACTTTAATTTTTTTTTTGGGATGTTTATTAGTTACACCCAGAGAAATGATTGTATGTAATATTCATATAAGGCACAATCTGTACAAAAATTATGTTCTATTTTCAACCGTGTCTAATTTTGGGATAAAAATCGAGAATTAAGCATGTTTTGTTCAATTTTTACTAAGTAGTAATTATTCTTTACAAGAATAATAAATTACTATTGAGTGTTGTGTGGATCTTCATACCGAGTGGACGTGTTTTTGTCTGCTCGGTGTTTCTTTAATTAAATTAAATAAAATAAATGCGTTGTGTGTGTGTGTAGTTGAAAATCTAATTACAGATGAGTATCGTTATTATTATTATATTACATTTCATTATATATTATTACATAGTATTTTATTTTATTATATTATATAGTCTGTTCTTGTTTCTCCGTTATATATTATAGTATATAACGGTTTGTCTCTGTATTCTATATACATCATTTTCATATCAACATCACAATATTCCGTTGGAAACGATCGCATGCGATGTCTTTCGTTCTGTCTCGTTTAGTTACCTCATTCCCCATCCCATAATTCGCTCTTCATATAGAATGCTATATAATATATTATATTATATTAAAGGAAAGGGGAATATTATATTCCCCTTTCCTTTAAACAATTTTTAATATTTTGTTTTATGTATGTATCAAAGCATACAGTAAAAGAGATTTTGGAGATTTAAATTTAACGCGATCACTGCCATTATGCGATCGTTGTAATGGCAACTATATATACATTCAATGTAATTGGCGACTTACATTTTATTTTTATATGCGTTGGTATTGTGTGTGTTGTATATAAATCATTATTTGATGTTGAAAACGCAAGTACATACATTACAGTCTACATTTGAACGTCCTATGGATTAATATTATGTATATAACATATTTTTCGCTTCGTTCACATATTTTTTGTTTCGTCCATCAAAATTCCTATCCTTCTCTTTCCTATGTTGGTTGGAGAATTTTTGTTTGTTTTAAGCCTGATTTCCATTATGAAAAAAATACTGATAAAATAGTCAAGGCGGGATAAAAAATAAATTTTTTCTTAAAGTGCGAGTGAAATAAAAAATATTTCCAGTGCAACATATTTAGTCAGTACTGAATAAATTTTTATGGTTACTGAGAAAATAATTATAGCAGTACTGACAAAATATATCAAGAGAAGTAAGGCTGATTTCCATTATGAAAAAAATTTTGTCAGTATTTTTTACTGAAAAAGCAAGAGCGAGAAAAAAATTAAAAATGCTATTAGAGTGACTGAGATCGTTTTTTCCTTTTTTATTTTTTTTTTTATTTTGACAGATGCGTGTAACATAACCAATAAATTTCAATTTTTTTTGTTTTCAAAAAAAAAAGAACAAAATACTCTTTAAATTTACAACAATAAATTAAAAAAAAATAAACTAACCATAAGTATTCATTATTTCAATTATTTTCACAATGAATTAAGATCAATGACACAAAACGAAATGTTAAAATTATTCATTGACCACAAAAAATCAGTCATCTTTATTTTTCCTATAAGATATTTCTCCAGTACTGAATAAAAATACTTCTCTTGATATATTTTGTCAGTACTGCTATAATTATTTTCTCAGTAACCATAAAAATTTATTCAGTAAATCAGTACTGAATAAATTGTTTGTACTGGAAATATTTTTTATTTCACTCGCACTTTAAGAAAAAATTAATTTTTTATCCCGCCTTGACTATTTTGTCAGTATTTTTTCATAATGGAAATCAGGCTGTATTTATATTCAGTACTGGAGAAATATCTTATAGGAAAAATAAAGATGGCTGATTTTTTGTGGTCAATGAATAATTTTAACATTTCGTTTTGTGTCATTGATCTTAATTCATTGTGAAAATAATTGAAATAATGAATACTTATGGTTAGTTTATTTTTTTTTAATTTATTGTTGTAAATTTAAAGAGTATTTTGTTCTTTTTTTTTTGAAAACAAAAAAAATTGAAATTTATTGGTTATGTTACACGCATCTGTCAAAATAAAAAAAGCAAAAAGGAAAAAACGATCTCAGTCACTCTAATGGCAATTTTTAATTTTTTTCTCGCTTTTGCTTTTTCAGTAAAAAATACTGACAAAATTTTTTTCATAATGGAAAGCAGCCTTTATTTTATATTTTGTGCAGGTGTTCACTTGCACGGGAAAAAAAGAACAAAAATTTTTTTTAAATATATATATACAAGTATCCCTCGTTTAACGCAATGTTATACTACGCGTTTTCGATATAATGCGATTTGAAATAAAAATCTGTTTCAGTACAACGCGAAATTTCTTCTTTTATAGCACGAAGCTATTTAACGCAAAACCACGTTTCATGAGATATAATGTTTGAAGACAGTGAAACAGATCAGTCCTGGTCCTAAACAACTGAACAACAAAATGAAATTTGTTAATTAACTTTTAATTTTTTTCAGTTTGTTTTAAATATTATAATACACATGTTAGTATGTACATACATTTATATCGGTAAATACTGCAAAACCTTCCATATTGATGGACTTGCTATTCAAAAGTTTTTGAAGTGATGCTTTTATATTTGTATCTTATATCAAATTTTAACTAAGATTATATCTGTAAGACTATGAAGGTTTTAATGTAGTGCCATGTATATTAATGGTAGAGGGGACTGAAGATGGTTTTAATAGGATCTACGATCACTACCACTATACGATCATTATATTGACGATAATATATATAATCAGTAAAATTACCTATTTGTTGGCGAGATTTGAATTGGCTTAAATGTTGAAGTTCGATTTAGCAGATGCTTGTTTATATATTAGGATAATCGTGTTTTAAAAGAACGGTTAATATATCTCTTGATTTTATTTTGTCAATAAAGTCCACAATTTTACTCTTGGGTATGTACCATGGTATGTTGTACTCTTAAATAACTTTTGTCTTTATTTCCATGGAAAATACTAAATTATTTAAAAATTTTCTTTTCTTTATTCATATAAGTGTAAATGGATAAGATTTCTTGAGTAACATTCTTAACATTGAATGGGGATTACTTGACCGGTGGTCTTAACCAGAAAGTTTATTTTACTTTAATAAGCAGCTTCTTTTTGCTGTATAATAATTCTATTTCAAACTATTAAACTTTCTGAATCGGACGACCGCTTTGGTGATTTCTTTCATTGGATTGTAGTGTGTTATACAAGAATTCTACTTTTGTGTATTGTGTGATTGTTTGTTGTAAAATCTTAAAACGGACATAAAGAAAGAATGTGTGGAATGGAATGATCGATCAGGTTAGCTAAATATGACCGCACTAAACTATTTATTTATTTAAATAGTTTCCCTTACAAACGAATTGACAATGTATTAAATCATCATATTGTATATAGAAATGCTGTCGGTCATCGCGGAATTTATACTCCCCACGCGTTAGATGGTGATGGATTGGAATTTATAGGGATACATCCTTAAATGCACCGCCCAGGTGGCTCAGTGGTTAAAGCTGTGGCAGTTGGAGCGGGAGGTACCGGGTTCGAATCCCGATAGGGGCAGGATGCAAAAGTTATTTTTCACCATCTGATTACGATCGGTGGTGTAAATGAACACATCTATGACCCCCTGTTGGAGTGCAGAACTCATGGGCCGACCCATCTTCCATGTCAGTACTATAGGCTGGCGTGGAGCTATGCAATGCGCAGATGGTTCTACGAAAATCGGACCTATAGCCGTACGTCCTCGATTTAGCCGTTAAGGCGTAAAGTAGGACGTAAATAAGCGAACCGCGAAAGAGCTGGGAGAGCCTTGAGCCCCAAAAAAGATAGCATAGAATAAAATATAAAAAAAAAAAAAAATCCTTAAATACAGCATATAATGAGATGACCCAAAGATGTTTTTTAAGTACTCCAGTTTTAACTGTCGAGGAGATACGAATACGTATGATGAATATAGAATGGTCCTTACCTATCCAACTAACAATAATAACAAACTCAATCCCTATGTGAAAATGATTATACTAACAACATATTATAATTCAAAAATACATAATGTAGTTAGCAATGACTAGTGCAGTGTATTATCACCTTAGTCGTTTCTGTGATTGTTTCCTTTTCCTAAACCTTATATGTTGGGATGCAAGCAGGGACTGAGCCCGCATAATTTTAGAGTAAAAATTCTCAGATATCTATTTGGAACTCTGCTGAATATACTCCAGGATTATGGTAACAATCTCAGAATCACCGTAACTGGTTGGCTTGTACTTCCCCTATCATATCATATCATAACAAGAATAATAAATTACTATTGTATGCATTTTTCGTGCAAAATAAATATTTAATCTGTGCTTCATTTTGAATGAAATATGTCAAAGGAATCATTAAATATCGATAGGATTCAATTTATTCCATTTACTTGAGATATGTTATTCATTATTAGGTATTGGTTGTGCTTTGTTATGCTTAAATATACAATTATTAGTCATGTATTCTACAGTCAAATATTTGTATTATTAGTGCTTAGTAAAGGATGAAATATGATAAACATATATGTTTATATGATTCTTATAAAGGTATTATGTATTAATTAAAAAGCATATTATACTCATTTATAAGAATAAATTAATTATTTATATTTTCATAAATTAGTATCTAATATCCAATATTTTTAATATTATTATTTAATAAAATTTTACATTCTAGTAAGATTAATTAAGTTTTATAAACATTAAATATATTCTTAATACTTAATTCATACAGTATATTTTTTTATATGTAAATTTAATATAATCATTAAGTTTATTTAATAAATTAATAATTTATTAAATAAACTTAATGATTTTTATTTAATAATTTAATAAAGTTTATTTTACTTATAATAAACATACAATTAAAAATTACATTATTATAGTTTTCCTAAAAATATTATGGGTAAAAAAAATGTATTTCCATCGCGATGATCATGTAATTCAAATGGCATTCTTGTTAAAAGTGTGTCAATATCCTTCAAAAAATAAGCTCCGTTCCTCTCACCTGTTTTGTAAATTTTTAAGTTGAAATCGTACGATAGAATTTCAATGTCTATCAGAAGAAGCAATAATTTAACTTCAAAAACTAGTATATCCTGAATAACAACTAGTTTCGATAATTCATAGGAAATCCACTTTTGAATTAAGTCGCTTTATAAATAACTACTCAAATCAATTCAAGGACATTATTTTTAGGAACACTTCTATATTTAAATTGCTGTAATACAAGTTATTTAGTCTCATGTATCGCATCGTTTTAGCTTTCAGAATTTCATTTAAAAAAAAACATAAATATGTATCTTAATTCAGATGTGAATTGGGGTAGGTTATGTGAATTATACATTTGTCTAATAGTTGCACCAGCTGTGCTTTAAAAAGAAACAAGTCAAATTCTAATAAATAAATTTAAAATGAAGCAGTGATTCAATTAATTAAAATTGAAAAGGTGTACAAAAATGTCTATAGTAACTTGAGGTGAAGAACAAGTCATTTCGGTGGAAGTTGTTGAGACTGCCCGTTCTGTTGTTGAAGCTAGATTTTCAATTAAAGAGTAGGTACTGCTTGAATTTGATACTGTATCAAAGCTTCCGCTTAAAGTACAATAGTTCGGATAATTCTATAAAAAAAAATGAATAATAATTCAGTATATTACTTGTACTAACAAGATGAAATTTTAATTTATACCTGTCTAGATTTCCATATTAGAAGTTTAGCACGGAAACGTGTTTGGTTTCCTATGTCGTCCTTAAAAATTGAACTTAATTCGATTTCCGTTAAGTATTCGAGATTGTCCAAATTAATATTTTTGCCTATAAATAAACTAGTAGAAAGTATATATATATATATATATATATATATATATATATATATATATATATATATATATATATAAAGTATATATATATATATATATATATATATATATATATATATATATATATATATATATATATATATTTATATATATATATATATATATATATATATATGACGTAATTAGTGCGTATTCACTTTCTATACAAAATATTCACATACAAATATTTATCATATAATGATTTTTTAAAGCAACAATTTTCATTTTTTCTTACATCTGTCGACTTCTTATTCCAAGCCAATATGAAAAATTTCCACGTGGCCAAAATTTCCACAGGATTAACCAAAATTTGAATTTACACTTGTATAATTTTATTTTATATTTATCTAGTGACACCATACGTACCTCAAGATAATAAATCCTTAATTTGGATATAAAATAATAAATAAAACTATTTATTTGCACTTAATATTTAATTCCTTTTTACACGAGTTTTTATATTTGTTTTAAAACGCAATATATGAATTCTCAAACACGAATGGGCCAGAATAATATAGATGTTAAAACTGCACTCTCACTTATCGTTGATTGGCTAACGATATTTATTGTTTAAGTTAATTTTACAGTTCAAACCCAAATGCCTTCTGTTAATGAAACCATTCACTCAAATACAACGCACTAAAGGTGAATTTGTGGTATGTAACTATATTGGTGTAGATTGAGCCAATGCGATGATGATATTCTTGTTCATATTATGGGATAGATCAGTGGCGGTTCTACGTAATGGGCTAGATGGGCTAAGCCCACCCTATATTTTGATATTTTGTCATTTTGGTACTCTTATTTTTTAATTACATGTCTCAGAATATTATTTATAAAAATCCGAAACTCATCAGCAAAATAGAAATACTTTCCCCTTCTTGCCTTACCTTCACATAATACAATAATAAAGTTCAAGTCAAAACCAACAAGCAACAACAACAATGTATGTCGCAGTATATACAATAACACATTTCATAAGAGAGGTGAAGAAAGCGTGTAGCTTTATGTAAAAATTTTTTAAATGTATTGTAAATCTGAGTTGTTCATCTTGTAATCCACTAGGCCGGTTTCAATCTGATGATGATGACGTCATTGAATGACCGTGTGATCGAAAAGATCAAATCCATCTCATCAGGCATATGCTACCGGACTTGATGTGCAATACTGTGCGATTCGTATATATATGTTTAGTTGTGTCGCGACAGTACTAGTGAATTACAAGAACTTGACTCGAAATATTTTTATTAATTAATTGTGGCGTGAGATAATTTAATTGTATTTGTTGGAGTTGCTCAAGAACGCCACAGAGGAATATAACACATTTCATAAGAGAGGAGTATATCTATTCATAACACACAGGCTGGCTGATTTAACTTAAGACCAGAGAATTTAATGTGACGATTGAGTATACACGAATAAATATTTACTCTCAATATTATTTTCTACATAGCCGGGCTAAACAAATTTTGACCATGTATATATAGATATACTGATGCACAATACGACTTTAAAATTCGTTTGCGTGTGTATGTTTCATTTTGCATATGACACCGCTTCGGGCTAATTTCTCCTTAGTCCCAATTTTTTTTGTATATAGATGTACTGCTGCACAATACCACTTTAAAAATCGTTTTCGTGTATATGTTTCATTTTGCTTAATATGACACCGCTTCGGACTATTTCCCCTTCAGTCCAAATTTTTTATTTCTATTATAATATTGTATCGTTATATACCTATGTATTATATTATTTATTTTTTTTGTCTTTTTTTTCATTTCCTCTTTCTCATAATTAATATGCATACATATGTATTGATATATTAATGCATTTTGAGATCTTGTTTGATATAATATAATTTGATGTCAAAACCTATGTATAATAATAAATGTATATAATATAACAAATGTTGTGCATTGTTGCTGGTTTTCATATGAATATAGAGATAGATGTATATCGAAAAAATCGAAATAGAGATAGGATAGATGTATAACGAAAATATTGCGATTATGTATAATTGTTTTTGGTGTAAGTGCCATTTAGAACGAAATTTGAAAATGTAAGTGTCGTGCAACTGCAAGTGCAATCTTAATTCTTAGTTAAGTTACAGTATTTTTGTAAGTGTGGTTAGTAGTTATTTTTAATATTCGGTAAGTAACTTGCTTTTTAACCAAAATTTTAATCTGTATTTATTATACCTACTAAAAATTTGAAAAAATGAATTGTATTGACTATTTGTTAGTGCATCCATTTAGTTTGGCTTCATTAGAAGACAAAATTGAAATTAAAAGACTGGGATCACACCAGCCAACCGATTTTAATTTAATTACGAAAGATAAAAAACAAAACCGTAAATTTAGTTTAGAATGGTTCACGAAAAAACAATGGCTCACCGTAAGCATTTTAAAGAATTCGCTCTTTTGTTTTTATTGCACCTTATTCAAAGGTGATAGTGTTTGGAATCAAACAGGTTACCGCGATTTAAAACACCTGTCCGACGCAATTAAAAAACATGAAAATAGTACTAAACACATTCAATCCGCGTTAGATTTTAAAATGTTCAATAAAGTAAATATTTTGAGTGCAATTGATAGTGGTTATGCTGTGTCAATTCGTAGACACAACGAAACGGTAACAAAAAATCGCATAGTCCTCAGTAGAATAATCGATATACTTAAATTTTGTGGAAGTCATAATTTGGCTCTCCGAGGTCATGACGAAACTAATGTATCAAGCAATCCCGGGATTTTTCTAGGTCTTGTTTCCTATACAAGACAAATTGATTCAGTTTTTGACGAATTTTTACAAAATGCTAAGTGGTGCAGAACACCTCAAAAGTTATTCAAAATGAACTTCTAAATTGTATAAATAACGTTTATCTATAGAAATAATTAAAAACGAAATTGCCAAGACAAATTTTGTAGCTATACAGGCCGACGAAACCACTGACGTTTCCTGCAAATCGCAATTAGTAATAATTTTAAGATATATTAAAAATAATGCTCCAGTCGAGCGGTTTCTGGGATTTTTTGATATTCTATATTTCTATATTTATAAGGTGAAGTGGATATGTCGGCGAAAGGTTTGGCTGAAGTGATCAGCAGTGCGATTAAAATATACGTATTAAAAGACAAGTTAACTGCCCAAACGTATGATGGTGCTGCTGTAATGAGTGGATCAGAGGGTGGTGTGCAAACAATTCTAAAACGAGACTACCGACACGCTCATTTTGTGCATTGTTACGCACATATGTAAAATTAAGTTTTAAAAACTGCATGCTCGTCGGTGCGACAGGTTCGAATTTTTTTTTGCAAATTTATCGGGGTTTTCTACTTCTAAGCGTAAAGATTTACTTTTTGAAATTTATCAAAAAAAAGGTCTACCGAGAACCGTAGAGACTCGATGGAATTTTAAATCACGCGTAATACAATCGGTTTTTGAAAGTAAAGATAATTTAATACAGGCGTTTGAATTAATACAGCTCGAAAAGTGGGACGATATTACCACACGGGAAGCTATTGGACTTTTGAAAATGCTTAAAGATGAAGAATTTAATTACTTTTTAGAAATATTTTATAAAATTTTTGGACACGTCGATGTGTTTTTTAACATTTTGCAATCACGGGATTGTACCGGTGGATACGTTACAGATAAAGTAAATAAGTTTATTACCTCAATTAATAAGAAATAATTATAGATTGATAAGAAATAATATAAATGTATCCACATCCGATCAAAATTGTATAAATTCTTCGAAAAGAGTTCGAACTTTACGGTTTTCGCTTGATGTTATTGCAATAGAAATCTGCGAGATAATTATTAATCAAATAGATACTCGGTTTTCCAAATATGACCTTATTTACACGTTTGATATTGTTAATCCTAAGAAATTTGGAATGTACAGTAACGATTTTCCTTCCGAAAATTGTCAAATTATTACTAATAATTATAATTTTATTGATGCCGCGCTCTTAAAAACCGAATTAATTATAATCTATAGTAACGATTTTTTTCAAAATTTAGCTTCAGTTTCCGAATTTTATAAGTTTTTAGTAGAAAATAATCTAGATTTTTACGAAACAAAAAAAGTTGTTGAAATCGTTTTAACAACTCCACTGGTAACAAGCACTGAATCGGAAAGGTGCTTTAGTACGCTTAAAAATATAAAAACCTACAAACCCAATACGATGGGTCAAGCTCGTTTGAATTCATTAGCCTTATTATCTATCGAGTAAGAATTAATTTCAAGTATTCCTAATTTTAATGATAAAGTAATTATTGATTTTCCAGCTCAGAAAAACCGTCGTGCTGAGTATTTATTTAAATAAACTTGTCTTTTTTTACGATATTGTTATATTTTCGATGTATGTGAAGTTAGCCCGAAATCTAGCCCGAAATTGTTTTTTGATTTGTGTCTCGGCTAAATTTAATATAGAAGCACATATATGGTAGAAGTTGGCCCGAATTTTATTAAAATGAGGCACTATTTTAGTATTCTATCCCGAAAAACCAAACAAATAATAAATGTAATAAAAACTTAAAAGTAACAAAATTTATAAAATAAAATTACATATGTACATAAATACTCGTCCGAAGGAATAACAAAACATAATGTAATGTGTAAAAAGATTAATGTGATATAGTGGAGCTCAGAGAGATTTCCAAACATATCGGCTGATGCCATAATGAAGTTTTGTATGTCCCGCATGCATTTTATATAGCCACATGGCCATACGAGGTGGAAACAAGGCCGTTTCGAGATACTCTATAGAGTATGATTTGGAACCAAAATGTACTGAATATATTTGGCCCCATAATCGAGCCCACAGGGATTTCCAAACAAATCGACTGATGCCATAATGTAGTTTTATATGTCCCGCATGTATCTTATATAGCCACATGGCCATACGAGGTGGAAACAAGGCCGATTTTCAAGATACTCTATAGAGTATGATTTGGAACCAAAATGTACTGAATATATTTGGCCCCATAGTCGAGCCCACAGGGATTTCCAAACATATCGACTGATGCCATAATGTAGTTTTATATGTCCCGCATGCATCTTATATAGCCACATGGCCATACGAGGTGGAAACAAGGCCGATTTTCAAGATACTCTATAGAGTATGATTTGGAACCAAAATGTACTGAATATATTTGGCCCCATAGTCGAGCCCACAGAGATTTCCAAACATATCGACTGATGCCATAATGTAGTTTTATATGTCCCGCATGCATCTTATATAGCCACATGGCCATACGAGGTGGAAACAAGGCCGATTTTCAAGATACTCTATAGAGTATGATTTGGAACCAAAATGTACTGAATATATTTGGCCCCATAGTCGAGCCCACAGGAATTTCCAAACATATCGACTGATGCCATAATGTAGTTTTATATGTCCCGCATGCATCTTATATAGCCACATGGCCATACGAGGTGGAAACAAGGCCGATTTTCAAGATACTCTATAGAGTATGATTTGGAACCAAAATGTACTGAATATATTTGGCCCCATAGTCGAGCCCACAGGGATTTCCAAACATATCGACTGATGCCATAATGTAGTTTTATATGTCCCGCATGCATTTTATATAGCCACATGGCCATACGAGGTGGAAACAAGCCTGATTTTCAAGATACTCTATAGAGTATGATTTGGAACCAAAATGTACTGAATATATTTGGCCCCATAGTCGAGCCCACAGGGATTTCCAAACATATCGGCTGATGCCATAATGAAGTTGTGTATGTCCCGCATGCATTTTATATAGCCACATGGCCATACGAGGTGGAAACAAGCCCGATTTTCAAGATACTCTATAGAGTATGATTTGGAACCAAAATGTACTGAATATATTTGGCCCCATAGTCGAGCCCACAGGGATTTCCAAACATATCGACTGATGCCATAATGTAGTTTTATATGTCCCGCATGCATTTTATATAGCCACATGGCCATACGAGGTGGAAACAAGGCCGTTTCGAGATACTCTATAGAGTATGATTTGGAACCAAAATGTACTGAATATATTTGGCCCCATAGTCGAGCCCACAGGAATTTCCAAACATATCGGCTGATGCCATAATGTAGTTTTATATGTTCCACATGCATCTTATTTAGCCACATGGCCATACGAGGTGGAAACAAGCCCGATTTTCAAGATACTCTATAGAGTATGATTTGGAACCAAAATGTACTGAATATATTTGGCCCCATAGTCGAGCCCACAGAGATTTCCAAACATATCGACTGATGCCATAATGTAGTTTTATATGTCCCGCATGCATTTTATATAGCCACATGGCCATACGAGGTGGAAACAAGACCGTTTCAAGATACTCTATAGAGTATGATTTGGAACCAAAATGTACTGAATATATTTGGCCCCATAGTCGAGCCCACAGAGATTTCCAAACATATCGGCTGATGCCATAATGTAGTTTTATATGTTCCACATGCATCTTATTTAGCCACATGGCCATACGAGGTGGAAACAAGCCCGATTTTCAAGATACTCTATAGAGTATGATTTGGAACCAAAATGTACTGAATATATTTGGCCCCATAGTCGAGCCCACAGAGATTTCCAAACATATCGACTGATGCCATAATGTAGTTTTATATGTCCCGCATGCATTTTATATAGCCACATGGCCATACGAGGTGGAAACAAGGCCGTTTCGAGATACTTTATAGAGTATGATTTGGAACCAAAATGTACTGAATATATTTGGCCCCATAGTCGAGCCCACAGGAATTTCCAAACATATCGGCTGATGCCATAACGTAGTTTTGTATGTTCCACATGCATCTTATATTGCCACATGGCCATACGAGGTGGAAACAAGCCCGATTTTCAAGATACTCTATAGAGTATGATTTGGAACCAAAATGTACTGAATATATTTGGCCCCATAGTCGAGCCCACAGGGATTTCCAAACATATCGACTGATGCCATAATGTAGTTTTATATGTCCCGCATGCATTTTATGTAGCCACATGGCCATACGAGGTGGAAACAAGGCCGAGATCAGAGGGATTTTTAATCATACCATAATGTAGTTATGTATGTCTCAAATGTATTTAGCCATACAAGATTCTTTCGCGATCCAATTTAAACGATACTGACTGAATTCAAAAGTTATAACAATTTATTATCAAAAAATTCATTTTACATTTTCAAAAAAATACATTTTCAATGAAACTAAATTGAAAAACATTTAAATATATCTTAATAGGTTGTTTAAATTATTTAATTACATTTTGTGTAAATAATTAAATGAGGATCAATTTCCTGTATGTTGATATTTCTAATAACGGCTACGTAGTTACTTAGGTCGTCATATTTCTCCCATTTCTGAGAAATCGTGTCTTTTACCATAAGATATGAAATGGCCATTTCCAATTTGCTGGTGACTTATAACAGCAGCGATCTCATAAATTGAGTTTTTAAGTAATATTGTTTTTTCTATATCTCCTATAGTCATTTTAATTAATGTGTCAATGCGTTCAGTATATATACATAACATATCTTGATATTCAACCGATTCTATTTTCATTTTCATTGGACATTTGTAACAATCCTTTATAGGAATTTCCTGAAAACATAAACTGAGATTTGACACACCGAAGCTCTCAAATTTCTCCATATCAAGCAAAATCAGATTTCCAAACATATCGACTGATGCCATAATGTAGTTTTATATGTCCCGCATGCATTTTATATAGCCACATGGCCATACGAGGTGGAAACAAGGCCGTTTCGAGATACTTTATAGAGTATGATTTGGAACCAAAATGTACTGAATATATTTGGCCCCATAGTCGAGCCCACAGGAATTTCCAAACATATCGGCTGATGCCATAACGTAGTTTTGTATGTTCCACATGCATCTTATATTGCCACATGGCCATACGAGGTGGAAACAAGCCCGATTTTCAAGATACTCTATAGAGTATGATTTGGAACCAAAATGTACTGAATATATTTGGCCCCATAGTCGAGCCCACAGGGATTTCCAAACATATCGACTGATGCCATAATGTAGTTTTATATGTCCCGCATGCATTTTATGTAGCCACATGGCCATACGAGGTGGAAACAAGGCCGAGATCAGAGGGATTTTTAATCATACCATAATGTAGGGGTCTACTACGAAATCCCGGTTTTCAAAATCCCGGATCCAAAATCCCGAAACCAAAATCCCGGTTTTCAAAATCCCGGTTTTAAAAATCCCGGTTTTTAAAATCCCGGTTTTCAAAATCCCGGTTTTCAAAATCCCGGTTTTCAAAATCCCGGTTTTCAAAATCCCGGTTTTCAAAATCCCGGTTTTCAAAATCCTGGTTTTCAAAATCTTGGTTTTGAAAGACATGTTTTTTTTAATTCGGGCCGCCCGAATTAAAAAAAACATGTCTTTCAAAACCAAGATTTTGAAAACCAGGATTAATTAAAATATTCTATACACTAGAAAATTTAAAACCTATTTCATTAATAGTAAAATCCAAAGTAGTAATAAAATGTAATTTTTGGTTAATTCTTGGACAATAAATTGGGGTTGGTCGTGAAACCTCACCAAACGAAATCGAAATCTCGAATCAATGAATAATCGAATTTCAAAAATTCTCGAAAATTGTATCTCGAATCGCAAATAACAAAATATTTTTGTAATATTATTGCCGACGTTGTACAAATTTTACTTAGAATTGTAGAGGTTAACGGCTTCGGTAACTCCGAAGTGCTTTAGATTTCAACTTCGAGGGACGTGGTTCTCTCACCGCAATATGCACCCAGTTTTTGGACAGTTTCCGACAACCCAATACTCGAGAACTTTCTAAGACCCCAAAACTTAGTTGAGGGTTGGCACCATCGGCTCAAATCACTTGGTGTAAAACCGCATATTGGACTTTACAAACTTATGTCCGAGTTTGGGAAAAAAGTGTAATAGTGTAAAACTAAATAAATAAAAAGCACGACTATGATGAAATTTCATATCTAAAAAATATTGCACATATTATTGCGTTAGTAAATAAATAGTAATTCCTATATATACTTTTTTAGCATAGGTTAGATTAGGTTAGGTTGTTGTGGCTGCTATCGCACACTTAGACCAGCGATTGGTTCGTTGTAATACTACTCTATGTATGGCTATAGGTCCGAGTTTTCTCGTAGTACCTTCTGCGCATTGCATAGCTCCATGTCAACCTATAGTACTGACATGGAAGATGGGTCGGCCCATGGATTCTAAACACGACAGCGGATCCAGATATATGTTCATTTTTCACACCGATCGCACCGCCCAAACGTACCTTCCGCTCCAACTGCTGCAGCTTTAATCACTGCGCCACTCCTGCCGGGTGGTTTTTAGCATAAATATTTTTAAAATATTTTAGTTTAATTTAAAAAAAAAGTTTTAGTTTTATTTTATAATTTTATAAACAAACCTATAAAATAAATCAAACAGTTTTTTTTTGTGCCGAAAATACAAGAAAAATCTAAACCGGGATTTTACAAAAACCGGGATTTAGATTTTGTGAAAACCGAGATTTTGTAAACCGGGATTTTGAGAACCGGGATTTTGAGAACCGGGATTTTGAAAACCAGGCTTTAGAAAACCGGGATTTTGAAAACCGGGATTTTAAAAACCGGGATTTTGAAAAACGGGATTTTCAATTCCGGGATTTATAAAAAAACCGGGATTTTGACTAACCGGGATTTTGAAAACCGGGATTTCGTTACACACCCATAATGTAGTTATGTATGTCTCAAATGTATTTAGCCATACAAGATTCTTTCGCGATCCAATTTAAACGATACTGACTGAATTCAAAAGTTATAACAATTTATTATCAAAAAATTCATTTTACATTTTCAAAAAAATACATTTTCAATGAAACTAAATTGAAAAACATTTAAATATATCTTAATAGGTTGTTTAAATTATTTAATTACATTTTGTGTAAATAATTAAATGAGGATCAATTTCCTGTATGTTGATATTTCTAATAACGGCTACGTAGTTACTTAGGTCGTCATATTTCTCCCATTTCTGAGAAATCGTGTCTTTTACCATAAGATATGAAATGGCCATTTCCAATTTGCTGGTGACTTATAACAGCAGCGATCTCATAAATTGAGTTTTTAAGTAATATTGTTTTTTCTATATCTCCTATAGTCATTTTAATTAATGTGTCAATGCGTTCAGTATATATACATAACATATCTTGATATTCAACCGATTCTATTTTCATTTTCATTGGACATTTGTAACAATCCTTTATAGGAATTTCCTGAAAACATAAACTGAGATTTGACACACCGAAGCTCTCAAATTTCTCCATATCAAGCAAAATCAGTGATCGATTTTCTATACATATGGTTTCACATACATCGCATTTTAAAGTGACTAAAATGCTAGGGATATTTTTAAGTGTTGTGCCGACTATGTCCAAAATGCCACTATAACAATCGTCTCGTATTCCATATATTTCAATCAAAATTTCTTTACGAAAATTATATAAATTTTCTAAATTTCCCATTAAAAGTTTATGAAGAAATTTCTTTATTTTATCGCCGTTTTCTAAATCTTGATAAATTTCGGTTTTATTTTTAATTGATAGATTATTATAACCAAGGGCTAATGCTTGTAATAATGAATCAATTCCACAAGAATTTTTATAATAGGTGCAGGTTTTTGTTGCATTTTTTATTAACATTAAAGCTTTTTCATTTTTCTCCAATACTCTTTTCTTCTTATAACCTTGTCTTGGTCGTTTCGGGGTTTCAAAGACATTCGACATAGAAGTATTGGTTTTAGAATTATGTGTGAGAAGTTCAATTGTTTTAGTAGTGCGATCGTTATCAGAAAGTTTGTTTATTTTTCTGATCGTTTCCAAATTAAAATTGTTATGTTTTCCTTTTGGAGTTAAATTATTTAAATTTTTACCTTTCCATACGGATTCTTTGTTTTGAATATCGTATAAGGTCAAACTCGATATTGCATTGGAATCTGCGGCTCCATCTTTCGTGATTTGGTTTAATGAAGATGTAGGGATACCCGAAGTTAATCTTTTATAAATTAGCTTATTACGAGCATTAATTTCTTTAACAAAGCGACCCACTTTAGTAGGAAGTTTTCCAATCTTTTTAGAATTTTTAAACCGCCTTTTTACAATAGCATTATAGTTCTCAATATGACTATTACTATGTCTTACGCCATTTTTTAGTATGCCGCTCCATAAAGGTAGGTATGTCATATATTTCTTTAGACTCATTTCTAAAAACTCGGTGTTGTAAAAGCTATTTCGTCCTCCAGTAACAGTATCTTTTGGTTCCACAATGTTATCGCTTATTCTTTTAAAATCCAAATAAAATTTACTTTGTAAGTATAAAGATTTTTTAGTTGGCCTTGAATTTTCTGATATATCTTCTTCGAAAATATTGTTGCCTTCAGAATGATTAGTTTCGCATATTAATGTTGTCATTAATTCTTAGGCATTTGTGACTTGAGTGCTAATTTGTTTAAATTTTAACAAAATTGAGAAATGTTTCCAGATTTCTTTTACTTTTTCATAATTTTTGATCATAAAAATTGAAGCAAATATTTCATAAATTATTTTCTGGGTTGAGATAATGACAAAATGCTTTTTTATAAATATCTTGCGCAATCGTGTGAGACATATGAGAACAGCAGAGATACAATTTCACTATGCTTTGTTTTGATTTACCTGCATCCATATTATTAGCCCATTTGTAGGTTATTTCTAAATAGTCAACAATGCTGATATGGTTAAATGCTTCCATTACCGAATTTATTTCCGCAAATGAAAAATCCGTCACTACTGCATTGAAGATTGGCCATTTTTTGAAATTTCGCTCAATAAAAAGTCGATATAAACGCAGCCAACTTCCAATTGTATCCATCGTATGGCTTGCGCTTACCATATCAGTAATTGGAAACGGAGTAGAATTTTCAAGATTATTAATAGCTGCCGGCACTATAATTGCGTAGTAAAATATAGATTTACATGGTTTATACGGTGCTCTGACGAGACTACCTGTGGCATCCATATAAACGACTAAATCTTCATTAATTATCATGTCACGCATCATTTTTAATATTTCATTTTGCTGCTTACTAAATGTTATGACGTAAAACAGACGATAACTAATTTGCTGAATGTATCGATTCTGATCATCGGCCTTTATCATTTCTTCACTTATATCAATAATATCATTCGACGTGTTATCTTGGGATTGTAACGCCTCTGATCGTATTTTCCTTAAGACATCATTTGTTTTTGAGCTTTGAATCGTATTATGCCTTTTTACGAAATCTACATCTTCTTCTTCAATAAGCATTTCTCCAACAATTTCTGCAGAATTTTCCATTAACTTTTTTTTAAAAATGGCACGGTTAAATTTTGATGCTTGCCTAAACTTTTTGTATGGATGAACTATTGGACCATTCGTATAAAAAACGGAGAAATGTCCACTCATTGTAGTTTTATTAATTAATTTGTATTGTCTGCATCTCTCATTTTGATTTTTATGTCCACAGTAAGCCCTAATGGTGATATGACTCTTACTAACATCGTAACCTTTTATGTTGATTTGGCAGCCACTTAGCTTGGTCAGCATGTCGGAAATTACGTTTGTATAATTGTACGAATTGAATTTTTTTTCGTCGTGTAAAAAGATGCTTTGCCAAACATCCGAAGATAAGTTTAGTTCATAACTTGTTTTATAAAACTTACCATTTCGTAATGTTAATTTTGAAATAGTAGTTTTACTGTTTTTATCATTTTTCTGAAATGTATTTTTGAATAGGGTACCTTCTTCACTGTTTTCTAACAACAAATCGTTGTCATCGAAGCTGAATTCTAATTCTGAATCCTTTAACTCAGGAGTTCCTAAAATTATTGGCGGAGTAAATTCAATAACTGGAGATGGTAAATCATCTGGCAGGTATTGAAGTATATTTGTTTCATCAACTGTTGATAAAATTGGTTCGGTAATCAACTGGTTGGCATTGATCCGGGAATTTTCTATTGGAATATAATTGTTCTTAATCTTTTTTCTCCAAATATCATTGATCACAACTCGGTTCTCTCTGGAATTTTTGCACTTTAATATAGCACACATTTTTTTAATGTACGGGGTATTGGACGTAGATATTTGTACATTTGATTCTGTAATTAGACGTAATGCATTTTCTATGGATTTCATTGTGATTGTGTTACGTCTCTTTTTGTTATTATATCTTCCAAACATTATTTTCTTGGAATTAGTGAAATCCATTTTAACTAAAATGTAGTAAAAACGACTACCATGTCAGTTTTAAAAAATTACTAGTTACTAACCATACTTAGAAATATTATAATTTATACAGTAATAAACGCCTGTTGAGCTGGCCTCCCTTCTTACTTCATAAATAAAGAAAAATTAAAATGTTTCTAGATGGAGGCATGCACGTTTCGTAAATAAATTGCACGAAACACGGTATTCGGAGAATAGCACCACAGTATAGAACTTATCGTAGCGGGCGACTTCATCTGGTTGGATCGCTGGGCTGACGACGAGAAACTCTATAGTCTAAAGGGAAGACAATGTGCCCCAAAGCTATATTGCTTCACAGTAGAGACCTCGGAAATCTTGGAATTGGATTTCTAATTGGGCCACAGGTAAAAACTGCTGTCGTTGACTTCCAAGCAGTCGATAATTGAAAGTGTAATCTTCGCATGCGTATGCGGTTAGGCAACCTGTTAATTTTTTGTGTACATTACGTACTGATGTATTCCAACCACAAAATAAAGATTCATTTTACAATAATCAGGATAATCTGATTGGCACGACGTCAGATTGGTGATTGGAGTGACTTTAAAGTTAGAACTGATGTGATGTGAGATCGTATCTCAAGATGTGAGATCGTATCGGTTGTCAATCAAATAAGTAGGCAGTGAGTGACCACTTCTTGGTTGTTGCCAAGCTATGATGGAAATTAACGTACAAGTCAGAGAGGGCAGTAAAATATGCAATGCAGTTCTATGGTATGCGAGTCTATCGTAAGCGCTTGAGTACAGGGATACCAAAAAATACGTACATCTATGTAAAATAACTGTAACGCAGTCACAAATAATGCTTTGGTTATGTTGACAACCAGCTATCGAGTACATATACAATTAATCGTTGTCATGTATAGATGAGAAAGTTGGACCTTGACGGATGAGTACGTGAGATGCCTTCTAACGTTCGAGAGAAAAATTAATCAGGAATTTAATGCGAGTTACTGAAACGTGCATGAAATCGAAGGACAGTGAGTCGGTCACTTGCCGATCCAGAACGAATGATGCAGCGATATCTTAAAGGAGAGCTTTCAAGCGAACAGGTCGTCGGCGACGATGGCTTCAGAGCGTAGAGGGCGATATGAGTCAGATTGTTGACGTTACCAACGTGTACGTTACCAACGTGTTTATTATATAGGTTGTAACCTCTCCCCAACCTACATGCCTCCAAAAAACATTTAAGCAGAGCTCTCCAAAATACAACAGCTCTAAGTGGTGGGATAACTCAACAGGCGTCAAAAATAACAAAATGGTTTTAAGATTATATAACTTACCGTTACAATAGTATTTTTTTTTTTAGGAAAAAATAAAACTCACAATATATTACACAACCGTTTTTTAAATTATATTAATTTACCGTTAAATCACTGCAAAACTATCACTGTACACTTTCTTAACAAACAGTTTTTCAAATCAAATAAATTTGATGTTTACTTAGAAATAATAAATTCAATTTTAAATCCAATTTAACAATTTTAAATCCAAATTTTATTCTATATGAATTTAAGTTATAATTTTGATGACATACAAACAACAATACAAAACTACATTATGGCATCAGCCGATCGTATGGTCAGCAATATAAGATGCATGCGGGACATACACAACTTCATTATGGCATCAGCCGATATGTTTGGAAATCTCTGTGGGCTCGACTATGGGGCCAAATATATTCAGTACATTTTGGTTCCAAATCATACTCTATAGAGTATCTTGAAAATCGGCCTTGTTTCCACCTCGTATGGCCATGTGGCTATATAAAATGCATGCGGGACATATAAAACTACATTATGGCATCAGTCGATATGTTTGGAAATTCCTGTGGGCTCGACTATGGGGCCAAATATATTCAGTACATTTTGGTTCCAAATCATACTCTATAGAGTATCTTGAAAATCGGCCTTGTTTCCACCTCGTATGGCCATGTGGTTATATAAAATGCATGCGGGACATATAAAACTACATTATGGCATCAGTCGATATGTTTGGAAATCTCTGTGGGCTCGACTATGGGGCCAAATATATTCAGTACATTTTGGTTCCAAATCATACTCTATAAAGTATCTCGAAACGGCCTTGTTTCCACCTCGTATGGCCATGTGGTTATATAAAATGCATGCGGGACATATAAAACTACATTATGGCATCAGTCGATATGTTTGGAAATCCCTGTGGGCTCGACTATGGGGCCAAATATATTCAGTACATTTTGGTTCCAAATCATACTCTATAGAGTATCTTGAAAATCGGGCTTGTTTCCACCTCGTATGGCCATGTGGCTATATAAGATGCATGCGGGACATATAAAACTACATTATGCCATCAGTCGATATGTTTGGAAATCCCTGTGGGCTCGACTATGGGGCCAAATATATTCAGTACATTTTGGTTCCAAATCATACTCTATAGAGTATCTTGAAAATCGGCCTTGTTTCCACCTCGTATGGCCATGTGGCTATATAAAATGCATGCGGGACATACAAAACTACATTATGGCATCAGTCGATATGTTTGGAAATCCCTGTGGGCTCGACTATGGGGTCAAATATATTCAGTACATTTTGGTTCCAAATCATACTCTATAGAGTATCTTGAAAATCGGGCTTGTTTCCACCTCGTATGGCCATGTGGCTATATAAAATGCATGCGGGACATATAAAACTACATTATGGCATCAGTCGATATGTTTGGAAATCTCTGTGGGCTCGACTATGGGGCCAAATATATTCAGTACATTTTGGTTCCAAATCATACTCTATAGAGTATCTCGAAACGGCCTTGTTTCCACCTCGTATGGCCATGTGGTTATATAAAATGCATGCGGGACATATAAAACTACATTATGGCATCAGTCGATATGTTTGGAAATCCCTGTGGGCTCGACTATGGGGCCAAATATATTCAGTACATTTTGGTTCCAAATCATACTCTATAGAGTATCTTGAAAATCTGGCTTGTTTCCACCTCGTATGGCCATGTGGCTATATAAAATGCATGCGGGACATATAAAACTACATTATGGCATCAGTCGATATGTTTGGAAATCCCTGTGGGCTCGACTATGGGGCCAAATATATTCAGTACATTTTGGTTCCAAATCATACTCTATAGAGTATCTTGAAAATCGGCCTTGTTTCCACCTCGTATGGCCATGTGGCTATATAAAATGCATGCGGGACATACAAAACTACATTATGGCATCAGTCGATATGTTTGGAAATCCCTGTGGGCTCGACTATGGGGTCAAATATATTCAGTACATTTTGGTTCCAAATCATACTCTATAGAGTATCTTGAAAATCGGGCTTGTTTCCACCTCGTATGGCCATGTGGCTAAATAAGATGCATGCGGAACATATAAAACTACATTATGGCATCAGTCGATTTGTTTGGAAATCCCTGTGGGCTCGACTATGGGGCCAAATATATTCAGTACATTTTGGTTCCAAATCATACTCTATAGAGTATCTCGAAACGGCCTTGTTTCCACCTCGTATGGCCATGTGGCTATATAAAATGCATGCGGGACATACAAAACTTCATTATGGCATCAGCCGATATGTTTGGAAATCTCTCTGAGCTCCACTATATCACATTAATCTTTTTACACATTACATTATGTTTTGTTATTCCTTCGGACGAGTATTTATGTACATATGTAATTTTATTTTATAAATTTTGTTACTCTTAAGTTTTTATTATTTGTTTGGTTTTTTGGGATAGAATACTAAAATAGTGCCTCATTTTAATAAAATTCGGGCCAACTTCTACCATATATGTGCTTCTATATTAAATTTAGCCATATATGTGCTTCATGTCATATGTTCTACCATATATGTGCTTCTATATTAAATTGAGACACAAATCAAAAAAAAATTTCGGGCTAGATTTCGGGCTAACTTCACATACATTATTTTCGTTGGGTTTTGGTGTTTCGTTTTTATAACTATAGATTTTGTTTTTATTTTTTAATTTAATTGAATTTTAGTTTAAATTTTAATTGTTATATTTTATTGAATATGTATGTAAATGAATTGTTTATATAAATGAATTATATAAATGAATTGTTATGTTTTTAATTTTTATATGTATTGTGATATTTTATTGTTGGTGAATTGTTATACTTTTTATTTTTAAATGAATCGTTATATTTTTATCTGTGATTTATATGTGATATTATTTGCATGCAAATTAGTATATGTAAGTGCATCATAGGCCTTGAGTTCAAATTCGAGGGAAACTGCCACTAAAATCCAGTTAACGCTTTGAGTGCAGTACCTCAGTGGATATGGTCTTTATAGATTCAATTTATGAATAAAGAGGACTATATTTATAAGGTGAAGTGGAAACGCGCACAAATTTATAAATCTTTCATAATTTTAGCAATTTTTTTTAGCCCATCCTGAATTTTTGGTCACGAACCGCCACTGATAGATTAACCGTCATATGTATAATTATTGCATTTATTTGGATAAAGAATGAATAATTTGTAATTAACCGTAACTGAGTAATATTTGGATTTTAAAACATAAGCCATCAAGTTTACGCATAGAATATGAATTATTGAGAACAAATTGGATTGGATGATACATACACACATAAGAATAATTTGTTCAGAAACTGGTAATAATTTACAAATTTAGGCATTAACTATGCTTAAAAAAATGTTAAGTACCTTTGTGTAATTGACAATATTGTTCAAATGCTAAGTATAATTTCTCCATACGTATTTCTCTGGGTGTACTGTTACACTAATAGTTAATATTTGACTTTTAAAACAGTGTCCTGACCCTGTTTCGGCGGCAGATAATATATAATGTTATATTTATTAAAAAATTACAAATTCTATATGTTTTCTATTTATTAATTTATTTTTATCAACTTATTTTTATCACAGACATATTACAACTGGCTTAATTAGAATATGAAAACTTAATTAGCAAAGTGCTGAACCGGCACTTGTGCTGAATGCGCGTGTAGTGTGTTACGTTTCTTGATGCAACAAGACTAATATGAGGCCACTATGTTCTTGAGGGAATCTAGTTATATGATGTGTTAACTTATGTATATATATGTATATATATATATATATATATATATATATATATATATATATATATATATATATATATATATATATATATATATATATATATATATATATAACTTTTCGCATTAGATGGAGATAGATAGGGACACACCGTTAACTACAGGGTAACGTGAAATGATCCGTATAACCATAATAAAAGTACTTCATTTTTTTTGCTTGTGAGGGATTAATCAGATCTATGTTAAAATATAAATAACTAACATAATATCTATGTTATGGAGTTTCAATACGATTATGTTTTAAGTAAAATGCCGTCACGAATTTTATAATAAAACATGAAACAAAGTTAAGGTTTAATATTACATAACAATAAATTATTAATTTCTAAATTTGCAGATTTATTATTATGATTTCATTATTACACGTCGAATACAAAATATTTACTGTAATATTATATTGTCAACTGAATTGTATTTCTAACTGTTTTAAGTAATTCATATGTCTAAAACATGTCTACCACACCTTTTATGTATATGCATTTGCTGCAGATTACGAATTATGAATAACATTAAGATTTCAATTTTATAGCCGTATTGTCTATGATTACGTATCACATAATGGATATTATTTACGACTTAAGGAAATCCTTTATGATTTATTATTCAAATATAGGAGTTGATTAAATGTGTATTGTCTAGGTGCGCATTATTATTGATACTCTTTTGATTGCAAATTGTATATAATAATTTTGTTAGTTCAACAGTAAAAAAACTTAAAGAAGATCAATGCCACTGGAGTTCTGGTTCAACTCACATTAAAAACATCTTATCGAGATTTTTGGTCACTACCGGAAATCGTTACCGAGAATGGGCAAGCACCCTACTTTCTCTGCCAACGAAAGCAACAAACGTTTGTTACTTTGACAGTAAATTAAAGTTTATAAATCGTATTGAAATAACTTGAAATTATATTCAGTTCAATTGAAAACAAAAATTAAATGAGATTATGATAGTTATGATACCGTCCACTTCGAAAGTTTTATTATAATTATGAGGAAGACAAAACTATTGAAATTAATAACTTTTTGATGATGTTTGAAAAATTTAAATTTGCTAAATTATCTTAAAATTATATGCAAACCAATGCACTACTTATGTATACGAGTAAATAGTAAATTATTGAATCTCGACTTACAAAACATAATTTTTAAAATATCGTCAGCTGCCAACTACATACATTATAAATTATTAATCAATGGCAAACGTAGAAATATTTTATTGTGATACCCTAGAAAAAGAATTTTTATTCTTATGAAAGGTATGAAACTTAAATTTATTTTCCAGAGAATAATATATATACTGATGATGGCAATATTTTTTCCGAAATAATTATATATAAATTAAAAAAATTTACGATATAATTCCACTGTAAAGAATACTTTTAATAAATTAAAAACATTATAAGAATATTTTATTTTATTAAAGTGGAATAAGTCACACAAAACGAAATTTGAAATAAATTTCCACAATTTTATTTTATTTGAATTATATTTAAATAATATGTATAACGAAATGAATTTGCAATATCGAGTTTAAACGCAAATTAATCATCAGATTAGGAATTTAATGCAAATTCCTAATATCGTGCATGAAATCAAAGGAGAGAGGGTACACTGACTCGGTCACGTTTCCCGTGCTGATTCGGACCGAATGATACAGCGATCTTTGAAGGGAAGATCCATATTTCTATACACATTCATAGTCGATTATTCTTATTTACTGTTTATTTCAGTCTTTCCAAAAACATTATCGTGTGACCCAAAAACATTTTTGTTCTATTTTTCAGAGTCAACTCCCCAAAAAACCGCTGCACATCGAATGTTTGTTAATTTGTCCCCTTTCCAAATACCATTCAATTCCGTCAAAGATAATCGTTCAACGGAATGCTCGAATTTCGCGCGCTTTAATATATGATGTTTTGCGTGACGTCATAATTAATATATTGGATATCCGACAGGGATAGAAAACATTTCCATCTTGAAACGATCGACGTGACTTATCATTACAATGTATTGGGTATTCTCGAACAGGACTACAACTTAAAACTATTGCCTTTAAATGCGTATAGAGGCACGCTTTACTTAAAAATTATGGCCGATCCGTTATGTGTGTGTAAATCATTAGAAAATGTTGACTTTTATCTTTTAACTTCTTAAGTTCTTATATCTTAGCCAAATGGCTCCAAAACTAATTGCTCATTTGGAATATGATTATTTATCAGAAATTCTGTTTTATTATGTTTAATTTTAACTATTATTTTAATTCATGTTTTCGAAGATTTATTCATCCAGATTTTTATTTTCGGAATGGTGAATGAATAGAAAATAAAACTAAATAAATTTGTAATATCGAGTTTAAACGCAACTATAGTCTATTATATATTGTGTTATAATTTAGAGAGTACGCTGAATCAGTCACGTTTTCCGTGCTTGAACCGAATGATACAACAATTTTAAAAGGGCGAGCCTCCTTTCTGTAGACGAAGAGATTATATCATTTAATGGTTTACAACAATATGTAGTGCTGCCTTGTGATCGAAACCTCTATCGGTTTATCAAATTGTTGACATGGTACAGTGTCGGATATCAAAAAATCAAATAAAGTATCAAAAAGAATATAAATCCGTTACTCAGGATCGATGACACACTGAATACATTGGTATAGGTTAACCGATGATTTTTAACATTCAATTTGCAAAGCTATTGGCAAATAGAGGTTACATATAAAGTGCAGTTGCATTGGGTTTGTGCCAATTTAATATCATACCATTTGTGCTTTATAACACCCCTGAGACTTTCAAACTCCGTTATTTGAAGATTTCGTTAATCAGTTGCCTTTAACACTGATTCGTCTGCTCGAATTTTATTGTAATTGAGCAGTCAACGAGTCCATGGAGTTCTCCAGTAATATTGGTGACAAAAAGGATGTACGCATCAACATCTGCTTCACATATTGAAAGCTCAACTCAGTTACCATAAAGGATAGTTCTCCTAACCCACGATCGATGATACACTGGATTCATTGGTAGATGCACCGATGTTTTTACATTCGATTTGCAAAGCGGATATTGATAATTAAAGGTCGCAACTGAAGATAAAGAAAAATCAGCATTCAGTAGGCAATGGGTTATGCGGTTATGCTAAATGTAGTTTCCCTTTACCCAGGTTCGATGACTGGCTACATTGGTAGGTTTATTGATACATTTATGATTTTATATTCGATTTGCATAGCGAATATTGGCAAGTGGAGATCGCACATGAAGTTAAAGAAAAAACAGCGATCAGTAGACAATAGGCAATTTATATCATATGGCAATTTTATATCATATTATTTGTGCATAGTAACACTTCTTTCGAACAGCTTATGAAACACGTACTTAAAGATCTTCACTCGGTTGATATATGGATTAGTCAGTTAATCAGTTGCCTTTAACACTGATTCGTCTGCTCGAATTTTATTGTAATTGAGCAGTCAACGAGTCCATGGAGTTCTCCAGTAATATTGGTGACAAAAAGGATGTACGCATCAACATCTGCTTCACATATTGAAAGCTCAACTCAGTTACCATAAAGGATAGTTCTCCTAACCCACGATCGATGATACACTGGATTCATTGGTAGATGCACCGATGTTTTTACATTCGATTTGCAAAGCGGGTATTGATAATTAAAGGTCGCAACTGAAGATAAAGAAAAATCAGCATTCAGTAGGCAATGGGTTATGCGGTTATGCTAAATGTAGTTTCCCTTTACCCAGGTTCGATGACTGGCTACATTGGTAGGTTTATTGATACATTTATGATTTTATATTCGATTTGCATAGCGAATATTGGCAAGTGGAGATCGCACATGAAGTTAAAGAAAAAACAGCGATCAGTAGACAATAGGCAATTTATATCATATGGCAATTTTATATCATATTATTTGTGCATAGTAACACTTCTTTCGAACAGCTTATGAAACACGTACTTAAAGATTTTCACTCGGTTGATATATGGATGATATATGATAAACATGGTTGGTATATTTGTCGACATAGTCATTATAGGAAAGAATTTCAATCAAATAACTTATAATAACTATTAGAGAAATCGTGTCGATATTATGTGCCAACATGATATAGTTCCGGAGAAGATTAAAAGATGGCACTAGTAGTAGTTGAACAAAATGTTTACATTTTTCTAGAAATCTAGAAATCTTCTCCGAAACTTGTATTTAACGAAATTATGATGTCGTTGGCATTTACTATAAAAATTGACACGATTTCCCTTATAGTACTATAAGTTGTTTTATTTCAATTCAAAAGTTAAAATTAAGTCAAAAGAAATATTTATTGTTCCGGGTTGAAGTGATACATGCCACGGATTAAAGGACGAATGCCATTGGATGATGTCAAAAGTGTGACGGATTTATGGTAGTGAAAGGACCAGCAAAGAAGAGTCGTGAAACGATACAACAGCATAATGTTGAAAACTAACGAACGTAACCACAAAAATATACTAGTGGTAAAGGATTAATTCAATAAATAGTCGGAGGTATAGTATACCCAATTCCAAAAAGGAAACAATTACAATCACCAATCCGATGATATTCATGGCACGATACCCATGGATCTGTATTCCGACCAAGGATAGAATTTTAAATCAGGAGTTTTTCAGGAGATGCACCAATTGCTGGAAATAAATTTAATGTGGACAACACCTCCTCATCCACAGTCTGATGGAATAACAAAACTGTGTATAAAAATCCACGGAATTCATTTGGTATGGATTCACAGCTCACAACGAAAGAAAGGATTATCACAGAAAAGTTACAACCTGCAGGTTCCATGGATACATTTGAATTGACATATTGTACAAGAATTATCGTCGTATTTGAAACATTCAGTTTGGAATTTTAAAAAGTAATATTTTCAAGTGTTAATATTTTTTTTGCGGTTTTTTACAGGCCATTATTGGCGCGTACCGTGTCAACAATCTGACGCCATCGGTTTCGATCACTGGTCAGCACTGCAAACCGTTGTAGACAGTTTGAAGATGCCAGATCGCTCTCTACGCCATGGAGTCATCGTCGCCAACAACGACCTCTTCGCCTACCGAAAGGTGGTTCTCCCTTAAAGGTTCGCTGTATCATTCGGTTCGGATCAATACGCAGAACGTGTCCGAGCCAGCGTACTCGCTGTCCTTTGATTTCATGCACGATATCAGGAATTTGCATTAAATTCCTGATATCATGATTGAAAAGAACTCGGTAAGTGCCATCGACGTCGCATTTTGGGCCATATATCACACGCATGTTTCTTCTCTCGAATGTTAGAAGCCATCTTTCGTACTCATCGGTCAAGCTCCAACTCTCACATCCATACATGACAACGGGTCTGATCAACACTCAGTACAGTTTCAGCTTATCCGCATTTGCAAGATATTTTGATTTCAGCAGTGGACGAAGAGGATACAAAACCCGATTGCCAGTGGCAAGGCGGACCTTGATATCCTCGCCCTATTATCGTGAGTGATGAGAGATCTAAGATACTTGAATTTCATCACTCCTTCAAACGTGTGGTTACCACTACTGAAATCAATTGCGTCTTGGTCTCTAAAACCAGAGATTAGATATTTGGTTTTTGGAAACTGAACACTGTTCCAGTGAATCAAGTATCTCTTTCACTCCGTTGCCATTTAATCCAATCACACAGATATCATCTACATAAGCAAGAAGTTGATAGGATTTTCGGAATAAGATATTGTCTTGAGGTGTTTCACTTTTACGAAGGATGTACATATTTTTTCGGTATTCCTAAATATTCAAGCGCATACCATAATCTCTCTCGATTGATCGAGCTTGAAATCTAGGAATGCCTGGTGTACATCGCGAGATGTTTTGTAGTACTTGGAAAGAATCATCCACAGCGAAAAAACTTGATCAGTGACTGACCGATTTGGACGGAATCCTCCTTGGTAGTCACCGACAATTTCCTCCGCTAGAGGAGTAATTCTTCCCAAGATGATGTATGAAAGTAACTTATATGCTGTGCAAAGGAGAGCTATACCGTTATAGTTCTCGCATTTCAAGCGATCACCCTTCTTGAAAATTGGGCATAACGCGGCCACTTTCCATTCTTCGGGCATAACTTCATTTCGCCATACCAATCGAATAAGGTCGAAAAGACAGTTCCACAAAGTTAGCTCTCCGAATATCAAGAGCTCTGAATTATTGCAATCAACCCCTGGTGAACGATTTTTCTTTAATTTCTGCATGGCCATTGTGATTCCTCATAGGATGGATCCTCAACGAACATCTCTGCGGTCTGTATATGAGGGAATTCAAACACAGCTTGTGATACATGTGGAACATTAAGTAAATCAGAAAAATGTTCACGCCATGTATCGAGTACCGCATCGACGTTAACACAGAGGTTCCCATCCTGGTTCCGAATGGCAGTTGACCGGGATCTTAAGGTATGGTGCAATTCGGTGATTCCTTTAAAGAAACCTCGCAAATTGTGCTCATTGCTGAGTTGTTGTACTCTTAAGACCTTAGCCTTCCACCATTCTCGCTTCTTCAGTCTACAAATTCGTTTAGCTGTTCTCCTAGCAAGAACTGCTTTGTTTTTCCTTGCGATTGTAAACCTAGTCTGCGCTTCATTATAGGCTATATTTCGTTGCTCAACAGGAAGACGACACTCCTCTTCAAACCAATCATTTTTGGGTTTAGTTTCACTATACCGAGTGTGCTGGGCAGCATCGACAACCGAGGTTTTCAATACTTCCCAGACACTGTTCACATTATCAGATTGGTAATTGGACTGCATAATGCTATTGCTGACAAGATCTTGATATTTTCGTTGCGTTTCTTCATTTATCAGACCTTCACAGGAGAATCGCGTTTTATATTCTCCTGTCCTTCCTGACTTGTACGAAAATTTCCATCGCAGCTTTGCAGCAACCATAAAATGGTCACTGCCTACGAATTTTGTTGACGACCGATACGATCTCACGTCTTGGACAACCCGAATCCGCCCTTTTGAAATCAACACATGGTCAATTTGGCTTCGGAATGTTTTACGTGGATGTGTCCATGTTTCTAAATGGATCTTTTTATGAGGAAAGAATGTACCTCATAAAAACATCCATTTAGAAACATGGACTACTTTGAGATCATGAGCAATCGCAAAGTACATCATTCTTTCCCCATTCTCGGTCGCAGTTTCGTGTCGGGAGTACGGACTGGATTGTATATTTTTAAATAAGTTGGTCTGATTTCTGCCAGCTCTAGCATGAAAGTCACCAATCACCAATTTGACATCGTGCTCCGATATAGAACCCATCAGATTATCCAGATTATTGTAAAATGAGTCTTATAGCCTTGGGACACATGGTCTCCACTTTTAGGCCATCGAGTTTCTTGGAGAGCTACGAGTTTCAGCCGATACTCTTTCATGCATGTGATAAGGCCGTCCAACGCGTCAGGTTTTCTTAATGCTGATCCTTAATCTCGTGTCCGGGTACTTAAGCGGAGGTTCCTTTTTTTGTTGTTTAGGCGGTATCCAGGTTTTTATTTTTGTTGACATTTTTAACAGTTTCACGTTTTTTATGGATGCGGGTCGTCAGCCCAGCGATCCAACCAGATTTAGTCGCCTCCTACGACAAGCTCTGGATACTGTGGTGGTATTCTATGGGTCTTATGTTTCATTCGTAAAATTTACGAAACACGAATGCCCCAACCACAGGGCTAGGTTATTTCAAGTGTTAATAAAGTGTTTAATTAATAGTGGTGATAATAATTTTAGAAAAATAACTGATAAAATTTCTTTGTAAATTTTATTGTATGAAATAAATTTAGTCTAATAGTTAATTATTGTTTTTGTGTTTTATATTCACAATCAAGTAATCGAAAGTTAAATTTAAACTCAGTGAAATCGTAACAGTTGGTAACAGCAGTGAAATTGAAAATATTGAAAATAAATACTGGACTTAATTGTGGCCGATTTAAAAACCGATTTGGGTCAGTAGAATCTACCAACTAAGGACATCAAAAACGAGTTGCAGATGAGGCACCGTTGGCGCTTTCTTGGAGACTAATGTTGACCCGGATCAATTTGAATTTGGCAACCAAGTAAGGTACTATCAAACAAACTGTATCAACGACGGAGTTCTTCACACCGTCAGTTTTAAGACACGGTTGCCGGAATAATAGAGAGAAGACGAAAAAGTCACCGTAAAGGGTACCACTCGAACAACATCTGAAGGATTTGACATGGGATAATTAATGGCTACCATGCAACTACAAACACAACAAATGATTGGCGATCACAAAACTGATAATATAGCAAATTATAAACTTGATGGGCACAACCTGTCATAACCATGCACAACCTGTCATAACCATATGCGATAAATGAAGAAAAGTGCAATCAAGCGAAAGTCGCTTTCCCATCAAAAAACCGCTAGTAGTTCGCTGTGTGTCTGCTAAATTTAATATGGTTTATTTAGCAAATATAAGAACCAAACTACTAGAGGGTACTATAGTTGGTACTAGCGAATGGTCGGTGCGTGTCTTTGCTAAATTGACTGTTGCAAAGATAAGAACCGAACTACTAGCGGGTACTGACGGTTGGCCAATTGGAAAGCAACTAATATGAATAATAAAGTGTTTAATAGTAATAGTGTAATACTAGTATTACTAAGTAATAGTAATAGTGTTTGTAATAGTAAAGTGTTGAATTAATAGTCGTGATATAAAGGGTGTTTTTTTAGGAGGTTTGTTTTTTCGATAGATGTCGTTTTATTTTATGACAGTTGTTTTGACAGCTCAAAGTGGCATTTCTACTCAGTATTGTTTGGCAAATCATTATGAATAGGTTAACTCCAGAACAACGTTTTCAAATCGTGGAAATTTATTTTCAAAATCAGTGTTCAATTAAAAATGTTTATAGAGCACTTCGTGAATTTTATGGTGCACATAATCGTCCGTCAGAGACCACCATAAAGAACGTAATTACCAAATTTCGGTCTACATTCACTCTTTTGGATGCCAAGCCACCGACAAGAATGAGAAGAGTTCGTACAGAAGAAAATATTGCTGTCGTTGAGGCCAGTGTCGAAGAAAACGACAATTTATCGATTCGTCGTCGTGCTCAGCAAATTGGACTTTGTCCATCGACTTTATGGAAAATTTTACGTAAAGATTTGGGTTTGGTGCCATACAAAATTCAATTGGTGCAAGAATTAAAGCCACACGACCATCGTTTGCGCCGTGAATTCAGTGATTGGTCGTTAAATCAATTGAACGAAGATCCATTTTTTTACCGTAAAATTCTCTTCAGTGGTGAGGCGCATTTTTGGTTAAATGGATACGTCAACAAACAAAATTGTCGCATTTGGAGCAAAGATAATCCACACGCCGTTCAAGAATTACCAATGCATCCTGATAAATGTACTGTTTGGTGCGGTCTATGGGCTGGTGGGATCATCGGTCCATATTTCTTTAAAAATGAGGAAGGACGACGCGTTACCGTGAATGGAAATCGATACAGAACCATGTTAAATGAGTTTTTGTTGTCAAATCTTGAAGATATGGATATGGATGAAATGTGGTTTCAACAAGATGGTGCCACTTGCCATACAGCACGTGAAACAATCGACTTATTGAAAGAAACTTTCAACGACAACATTATTTCGAGAAATGGTCCGGTGAATTGGCCTCCGCGTTCGTGCGATTTGACGCCACTCGATTACTTTTTGTGGGGATACGTGAAGTCATTGGTTTATGTGGATAAACCTCAATCGATTGACGCTTTGGAAACCAATATTCAACGTGTCATTGCTGACATACGCCCTCAAATGCTTGAAAAAGTGCTGGAAAATTGGACCTCCAGAATGACATTTGTGAAAAATAGTCGTGGTAGCCATATGCCAGAAATTGTGTTTAAATGTTAAATGCCAAAAAATTATCTACCAAATAAAAAAAAATTTTGGTCATTTCATAATTTTATATGTGTTTTATTCAAAAAAAAAATCGGCAACCTCTTAAAAAAACACCCTTTACATCAAACATTTACACTATAAAAGACTTTCTGAAATGAAAAGCAGCTATAGTGATGCATTTGATTGATTCGTACTTTTATACAAGAAATCTACTGTTGAATATAGTATGCGAATGATTGTTCCAAAATGTAAACACGCACATAAAGATAGGATGCATATTGGAATGCTAGCCAAATATGACTTCTTAATTATTTATTGATTCAAATATTTTCCCATAACCAAATTAACAGTGTTGTAGGATCAAATGATTATACATATAAATTGGTAATGGGTCAACGCGAATAAATCTTAATCTTCGTGGTATATGGTGATGGATTGAAACTTTAAATACAGCATAACTTGAGATGACGCATAGTTATAATATAAAGAAATCAAGTTTATTTACTGTTGAGGAATACCAAATTTTCATATTATGGAATATAGCTCTATGAGTTTAACAAAATCATAACTAACACAAACTTATAACCAACAAACTGATTTATCTAAGATACATTCGTTTCTTAACCTAATTAATTTAAAAAAGTATTTAAATAACGACTTCCAAGTGGCTGTCAACAGTTAGTTCGTTTGTATGACTAACGTCCTTAATCCTTACAAACCTCTTTTGGTCAAACGCAACAAAAGTCTGGGCCCGCAAGTTATGCATACTCCTATACGCTTCCGAAATCGACGGCGGTCAGTCTCAATCATATCATACCATTATCATTACTAACTACCGTTTATTAAATTAATTTTATAAATTTGATTAATTGTTGTTTAATAACATTAATTAATTAAACAACTTAAACTATAACTGGATGTTAATCCAATTAGGAACATAAAACATAATTAGGGTATTAAGAAGTTGTAAACTGGTTGTTAATACAATTTCATTGACGGTTCTAACAGAATAAAACCCGTGGCTCCGATTGTCATATATCTACGCCATTCCGATTAAATGTTGACGATGCTGATGGTGATCGGTGATATGGTGGTGGTTTTGGCCGTAAATAAGTATTACTTTTACTTGTACTTTCTGGATATATGGCACTCGTTGGGCTTTGTGATCGTAAACTCAAATTATCGATCAAATAATTGGGAGTGTCTTTAAGGCTCTTCAATGTTGTTGTTGGCTGATTGGTGGTATCTGAAAATTGCACCATTTGTACAATAGGTGCTGCAGTCGGCTCACTAAACACGGAAGAAAAGTTAAAAATAGTTTTAATAACTTATAACAGTTCCAAAGGAAAAACTCAAACAGGTGCAAAAATTCAAAAGGATAAGCAAATCATATAACTCAAATCTAAATCAAAAAGGGGAAAAACATTTCACACATTTTCACCTCGTCATAGGCTTAAATATGCTAAATAAATCTAAGAAATAATTTTCAGAATAATCATCTTGCCTGGAATACAAAATTTTGTTTAAAGAATTTATACAAAATAGTGTTTTGACCTAGAATGGTACTTACATAATCTCATGTTGAAAGCACAAAATAGTCGTGAGGATCGTAATCAAAAGTGCCAGAATCATTGCTGGTATAGCAATGGCAAATGCTAATTCATCTATATAGTTACGTTCAGGGGCGTCACCAAGTGTGATCGATTCCCATCGATCTAAACGCTTTAATGTACTAAGCTCCGATTCATGAGCCGTCTCACTGCTCTGATGTGACATCTCACCTTCGTCACCTACTGTTTTAAACGCACACCAATCTAATATGAATCCAGCATTTTGGAAAATACGTTGAACGGATGTTTTTTTATAATTGCATGTCGATATTTTATAGAGTGGCTTAACCTCATTTTGTAATTCTTGTAGACGTTGCGAGAGGGGTGAATTACTACCTAAGTGCACAAAGACTCCTTCGGTTTGTTGTGGTTTCAGCGGTAAGCGAGCGCCCATCTTAACTGCTGATTCCATAAATACTACGTGCAAATCACCACTACTCTCCGGCCATAAGTCATTCCGAAACAAGTTCTTCAAATTTTCCATGCGGCCCGGATCCATTAAATGCACCCAGTTCAAATTATCAATCTTCATTTGAACCAAATTAGAAGCTGGCGACTTTGCTCCAATCAGTAAACGAACAACAATTCGTTTCGTTTCGTAGGTTTCACGATGCAATCCCACAATTTCGATATGCAATTCAGTACCAGCTAAATTTTTACCTGGTGTACCATATAAATATCCCGCCATATATTCTTCACTGTACATGTATCGCATCCAAGAAGGTAAATCCGGGTATCCTTTAATAGATGGCCGAAATGTATAAGAATCACTAAAGCTATGTTGAGTCCAATTAAACGAACGAGGTTCAATTTTCATTGTAAACAATTCTGAAACATTGATTGTGTGTACAAAATCACTGGAAACACAACGAAATACGAAAATCAATCCACAAACCAAAATTGGCTCATGTTTCCTGAAATAGGACACAATCGAACATATTATAAAGTGTTTCTAAATAAATAAAATATTTATACAAACCACATTTTAAATTTTATTTGAGCACCAAATTATAAACTTCATAAAATTTTCATGGAAATCAATGAAAATTTGGGGAAAATTACTTATTACGTTATATCGGGTAATTTCCGGTTATTGAGGTTAGTTTCCAATTTAAAAATCAATTTTAATAATTTTCAGATTTTGAAACACATTAAACTACTTTATATATTTTAATACATTGAACACTGAAAACGTATTGTATATTCCATTAGTTCTGTTATTTTATTAATACATTTTATTATTGTTAAAATGTGCAAATTAGGTTAAAAACCCGATTGAAAAATAACCGTTTACGTATGTCGGGAACGATACCATACAGATTTTTAATTGTCAAAATCGAGTTAGATTGTCAGAATTACAGGCCATTGTCAATTCTCTTGCATTTATTATTAATTAAGTGCATTTAATGGCTGAATTATTAATCGATCCAAATATTCGCTTCTGGGTATTTTTACCTATTGTAGTTATCACATTTCTGGTTGGAATTATCCGACATTATGTGTCTATGTTAATTTCGTCGCAAAAGAAAGTGGAGCTAACACAGATCCAGGATAGGTGAATGAATTTATATACATTTTAAATTTGATTTCTAATATAATTTATTTACAGTCAAGCTATGATTCGAGCTCGATTACTTCGAGAAAATGGTAAATATTTAACCGCTCAATCATTTGCAATGCGCCGACATTACTTTAATAATGAGGAGACGGGATACTTTAAGACACAAAAGCGACCACCGGTCACGCCAAATTCATCGGCTATGCTTTCAGATTTGGTAAAAGGAAATTTTATCAATGTTTTACCTATGGTAGTTATAGGTGGTTGGATTAATTGGATGTTTTCCGGATTTGTTACAACTAAGGTACCATTTCCATTGACTCTTCGCTTTAAACCCATGTTGCAACGTGGTATTGAGTTGGTGTCATTGGATGCAGCTTGGGTATCATCAGCTTCGTGGTATTTCCTTAATGTTTTTGGCCTCCGTAGTATATATACTCTAGTGTTAGGAGAAAACAATGCCGCAGATCAAACTCAAGCAATGCAGGATCAAATGTCAGGGGCGGCTGTATCGATGCCTCAAGATCCAAAGGTCGCCTTTAAATCGGAATGGGAAGCTTTAGAAATTACTGAATACCAAAACGCATTACAAAATGTCGAGAATGAACTACTGTCACAGATATCTACTGATTCAGCAGCCAATTCATTGTATCATCAAAATGTAGTCGAAGATGGTTATGCGGCACGGAATTAACTAGTTTACCTTCTAGCATTTTAGTCAATCCAATATATTATTATATATGTAAAATTATATAATAGTTATATAAATTCAATAAATATAAAAGATTAATTTTATGACATTCAAATACCCCAAGAAATAAGCTCTTTAAAAAAATTCTTAGATCTTCTCAATATTATCGTAAAAAATTTAATGACAAATTCTTGTTATAAATTTGAGTTTAATACAATATTCCGTTAAATAAACAAAACGTGCTTATTTCTTCTAGTATTTTGCTCAATATTTAATCGTATTAATAAAAAAATTTATGCCTCTAAAAGAAAATTCATAATCATTTAAACATCCATATTGCATCAATATAGAAAATATGCAATATTGACGATTGGAAAACCTAAAATGCGATACCTATCGGAGAAAAAAATAACTGTGACACCCAGATAAAAATATTTAGTAAACGTCAAATTCCATAGGTTTATGCATAAAAAAGTTGTATAAAAATTTTCAATATTGTTTTACAAATATATTTTAGCTAAATATGTTTATTATTCAATTTAATTTGAAATATGTTCTTTATGTTTTATAGGATAACAAAAGAATTTTGTTTTAGTTAGTGTGTTATATATGTTTAATTTATAATTCAAAAAGTTCATTTTTTTTTTTTAACAATATGTCAAAATTAAATGTCTCTTAATATTTTATTTTATTATCTAGTTAGACTCGAGTATATCTGAAAATATTATATTTGTGTTTTTAATGACCCGTCGTATGTTTTTAAATAAGTTATAGCTATTTGCATTTTAGGAAATACACAAATATTGACATTTATCTGGGTGCGACAGTTACATTTTCTTCCGCTAGAGAACCCATTCCAATCGTCAATTAATTAATTGAAAAAAATATTATGCTATAAAACTGGTACACCTTAAATACAGAATGACAGTAGCTCAACATTTTTCGCCGCAAACTCGCCAGTGTTTTTTTTACTTTGAAGTACATAATTGAGCACCAATTAATTGCTTCTAGGGACAATTTAGCGCAAAAAGCAATAAAAAAAATAACAATTTGCATTCCCATTTCTCATCAACTCTATTAAATAGAATAAGCTACATAATTTATAGTTTCGACAAAAATGGATTCTGAAGATGTCATTGTATTAGATTCGTCCGATGAAGAAGTAAAAAAACAAATTTTAATTTATTTTATATATACGTGTGTTGTTTTTTAAGCTCTTTTATTTATTATATATATCACGTAATTTAATTTTAATTTTTTATTTATTGAGGTTTAATTTTTGTAGTAGTTCAGTTTTGTAGATGAAAAACTTTCCTGTATTCTGTATTGTGACAGTAGTTTGTTGTGTTATAGCAAATATTTATAGTTCATTTGTGATTTAATTTTATGAAGCTTATTTAACATTTTATTATTTATTATAAATACATATTATGCGTTGAAACTTTATAGATTAAAATCACATTTGATATACTTAACACTTGCCAATCTTTAATTTTATTTACACGATTTTAACAGGCGGATAAGAATGAAGGGAAAAAAGTAGCTCAAATTTCCAAACCAAAACAAAGCGAGCATAACAACAACAACACATATAGCCCAAATAAAAATGCGTGTGATAGTCCAACTGTCTCGAAACGAAGAAATTCCAAAAATTTATCACTTGTACGTCAAGTGAAACGTATCAAGCCTACTAAACTAGAAGATATAAGTCCAAATGAAGTTCGTGTTCCTGGGAATTTAGAAAATGATGTTATTAATCATGATGAGGCGAATGAAATTCAAACCATAGCGCGTAGTGAAGAAGAATCCCATACGAGTGTTATACCAGTTGGCAGTAAATTAGATTCCGATCTCAAAACCGAAATTAACACTGCGTTTGGAAACTTGCTCGAAGCATGTCGAATCGCTGATCCAACGAGTGATATGGAACTTCTAATCAATAAAAAACTAATTCGCTATTATGAATGTGTTCATCCAGATTTTGTGAATTCAAAAAGCTTTTGCAAAAATGTTGAACGAGTTACTAATGATATAAAGCAAAATCCTGGCTTGGTATATTTAAAAATCACAGGAATTATAGAAGAGCTGAAGGTACGTCGAAAAAGTAAGAGTACGGTGATAACAAACGAAGAAGTGCTGACTACTGGGAATGAAAAACGCGATAAGCAAATCAAAAAATTGAATAAAGCTTTGTACATTCTTAAAAAGCGAATAATCAAATTAGATGAATCCGAGGTTGATTTTGACGACGAGGCAAATTCAACGTTCTTACGCGTTGAGCGATATAAAAAGCGCGCTATGGAAATTTATGAGAAAATATGTGATTTAACAGGTGAAAGTAAGCATGCCCATCGATCGTTACGGAAGCCGATTGCGTTTCAAGGTACTGCATATCCCGAATTCAACAAAGCTATACAAACATTCGTTAATAAAACAAATACATTTCCTGATTTTGTCGATGTGCTAAAGTGTTTAGAATATTGTAATCGACAATATAATTTTCGGCTTAAATCAGACGAAATGAAAAAAATTGGTAATTATTATTGAAATCATAACTTGTTAATCAATTTTAGTTGAACTTTTCTTTATTTTAGCTGAAGATGCATTCATAAAAATAGGTAAAACATTACAAAACCGTCGAAAAACCGATCTTTATGAAACTGTTACATATTTTGCTGGGACTGACAAAGATCCGGCTGTCGAAGATATCAATTTACAAACTAAGTTGTCTCAAAATAAAAAGTACCATAACCGGATTAGTACAATTATCGATAAGTAAGACGTGCTAATTTTTTCCTAATTTAGTATGTAAATGACAAAAAAAAATTTATATTTACAAATACAGATATGCTTTGCAACAAGAAAAAGTAACATCAGATCAAGAAGATGATACACATGCAAACCAGGATTCCATCGATGATATGTCTGCAGAACCAACAACATCCAACAATTCCTCAAAACATATATCCAATAAAGTTACGGTACAAAATAGTTCTAATAATTCGATTAATCGAGCTACAACCAGTAGTAATAATAGCTCCATTACCAAATTAAATGGTAAATTTACTACAACTGTGGCTACTGAAATTGACAACGTCGTTATATTAGATGCCGATGACCTTACGATAAATTCTAACGTTAGCTAACTAACACATTTATTTTATATTGTTTAATAAGGTTAAAACAAGACTATTTTTTCAAAATGATTCAAATTGAATTTAATTATTAAAATTTATATATTTAGAATTAATAAATTTAAAATCCAACAAATGAGTTCAATATCTTTTTAAATACCAATTTTCCTTTCTCGTACAGTTGAAATTTCGTAGAGTTGTTTTTTGGCGTTTCTCCTTTGCTACTACCTACTTTCCTTTCCTTCGGTTGTTTTCGAAACAAAGTCGATGGAGTTCTCGCGCACCTATGCCTTGTTTTTCAGCATTGTCTCGAGATGTGGCTTATTTTGCCACAAATTCAATGACAATGTTTCTATCCCGGAATCTTGTTGATGGCCAATTTTCTACTGGTTTGGTATGTTACTAACTACTTTTGGCCGACTGCTGGTTTCAATTCCACGCCACGTACCCTTCACTGCTGGTTTAATGATGATTGCAGTTTCGTTTGTTAGTGCACATGCTATGGTAAGTTACTCCAACATCTCAAGGTTTCGATATGGGACAATTAATAGCCGCAATGCAGCAAATGATGGCCCGAAACAAAAATGATTACCAGCCAAGAACTAATGAAGAGCAACCTAAAGAAGCTAATGCGATTTGATCAGGAAAATTTGATAATCGAACAAGCGATTGTTGACTAAACAGAAGAGTATGAGAGATGAACAAAAGCAAGGGTTGAAAACAGCAAGAGAAGTTTCAATATTTTTAATGGCTAATGTGAACGGGCAATTTTATTAAATGTTCGTATGGCTAAGGATAGAAATGAATTGTCACAGGTCAAAACCAATGATTTTACAAACAATGGATTTTTATATGTCTTCCGGAGCATGTTATTTTTTACTCAACGGCGAGAATCGAACTCGAGACCACGACGTGATTGGATACTCTGCTAAGTGGTAAGCACACCGTTAACAATCGCCGACTACGTAAAGGATATTATAGTGTTACTTTCGTTTGTTTGCAGGGTCCTATTTTATTAAATGAAATATTCTATCCGAGTTATTTTATACTGCCTTTAACAAATATATATTTTGACGGTTGTATTTCTTAACAGTTATGGTGAATCAATTCAAATATTTTTTTAGTATCTCAAAGTTTCTACACTATCCGCTGCTATCATCCTTTGATAGATCGCTGACGCATTACACAGACCAAATGGTGTTTTATTCAAACTATCTGCCAGACTTTACAAAATATTTGTAATTTATCGACTTCACATTTACAGGAATATGGTGAAAACCATTTTTTAAATCGATCAGTGAAAATATGCGATGTCTTGAAATTGCTCAATACAATCATCGATTAAATGGAAAGGGTATCTATCTCTTACTGCCACTTTATTAACAGGCTGGATAATCGCTATTACTGGACGTATGGTTCAGAGAGACAATTAATAATAATAATATATTATTATCAACTGACTCTCGGTCTCTTACAGAAATCACTCTTGTGGTGTCATATAAATAGATTTAGTCGAAGTTAATTGTATTGTCGTTTCGTGTTTCACATTCCGTTTGGTTTTTATTGTAAGTTCGAGAAATTCTTTCTTCATTTGATGTAATCTATTTTCAATTTTAAAGTCTTTACCAACAACATTGAAAGTAGGAAGGACCAACATAAAAATCCCTTCTTCTAATTCAACTTCATTATCTACATTTAAAATTTGATTACAAAGTAAAACAGTACCTGACTTTTTTTATCTCGCTTGAAGGTTTAATCACAGTTTCATCTCCGATCATAAATATCACCGAAGCCGTTTAATTCATAGTGAACTTGACTGCATATTATCTATTACTGTCATTTAACAAACATTGCGACGTAACTTTACTCTGATAAAAAAAAATACCCATTACTTCTAAAGTATTAGAAGTCGGTGGACGGATTGAAAAATCACTGGACATAGCATGTAGACTACACTTGTTCGGTGGTTTAGTGCCATGCTTAGGTCAAGGAGAATTACTGCAGACTTAAATAGTAATACGATGACACTGACCGCTCGAAAAGGTAGTCCGCAGGATGGAGCTCTTGTAGTGTCTTGCGGTCAACTCACTCCTAGTCCAATTAAATGGCAATGGATTTTACGGCCCGGGGTTACACGTCTCTGGTCACATGAAAATAGCGATTAACATAGTTACAGCCTGCTGTAGTGATCGGTCTATCAGTCAATCCTAGGAAAACAGATGGTTTCTTTCACTAGATGCCGGACTTTGGGTAACTTTACTTGTCCAAAAATTGGGGATCATATGAACCCGCTCTCTTCGTAAGTCAATGTTTAATTTAATTAAATAATTTAAATTAAATTTATTTCCCACCAAAGTTACACTAATAATTCACAAATATTTATTTTAACTATTATTTCACACAATATTTATCACTACTATTATTTTAACACTTTACTTTCACTTTTTATCACTTCCCGATATTAACACTTCGAAATCCAAAATTGAACTGTTCCGTAACTCAAATGTCTACACGTATTTATACGACACAAATACTTGTAGAACATTCCATTATTTTTCATTTCTACACTTCGCGAATGTTCTTCCGTCGTATTTTGTTCGCTCCGCCTATTTCATTATTTGTTTTTTTATTCTGTTCGTATGTGTAAACATTTGGTTACAGGGTAATCCCTACTACTATAATTTTCTTCTTAGTTATCACAGGTGACATCTGTGATTCGTGACACTACCCTCCGTCCAAACCTGTTCGTCCCGAACAGGATCCAGACCTCGACCTCTATCGAACGCCAGTCGTTCTAGGTGTACAACCTTGGGTTTTCCTCGTACTCCTCTTTGGATCCTATAGATCACGTCGTTAGTTCTGACCTTGTACGGCCCTCCAATCTAGGTTCTATCTTCTTTGATAATCCGTTACTTCGTCGTGTTCCAGTACCTCCATCCAATTTCCCACAAACAACCGTTTCCGAGTGTGGTGGTCGCTTCGTCCGATGATCCAGTTTTATCCTCCTTACGATTGGCTCCTCCCCGTTGTTCAGTTGCAAAGGCAGTTCGACATTACTGTAGATCAATGTTCCTCGTCCAAAATCCAATACGAATCCATTTCGTTTCATGAAGTCCATTCCCAGGATGACCTCATCCACAATATCCGCAAACAGAACTTCATGTCGAAAACCATTGTTCCCGATTCCACCTCCTTCTTTCCTTTGATAGCTGCACTGTCACCTGTCGCCGTTTGTAACTTGAACCCTTTCATAGGCTCAACTCCATCTGTGATAAAATCCGGCCGCACAATCGTTCTCGTTGCTCCGGTGTCCAATTTTATCAAACTGGATCGTCCCTCTACTTCGCCTTGCACCATCAAGCTATCACCACCTTTTGCCAATCTGGAAATGGGGATGAAGGTTATGGAGCATTTGGTTGTGGGAGTCAGTTTTAGCTCCTCAAAGCTGACTCTTACTCGTTTAACGCCTTTGGTGTTGGCGTTTCTCCTCGGCTGGTATTTTTCGTTCCTCCGGTGGCCTTCGGTACATCGGCGATGGTGTTCTCGCCCGTTTGCACCTTATCTCCCAGCATTCCCTTGAGATGTGTCCTATTTTGTCACAAACCCAACATCTGATTTTACTAGTTCCATCCCGAAATCTCGTAGTCCGCCAGTTATCTGCTGGTTTGATGTTATTGCCCTGTTTGTGACTGATTACTGGTTCCACTTCCACACGACGTACCTTGACTGCTGGTTTGATGATGTTGTTTGCAGTCTCGTTGGTTAGGGCACACGCAATGGTTTCCGCAAACGTTGCTTTTGGAGACAACACAACAGCACGTCTCGTGTCCGGATCCCGTATACCATCGGTGAAGGCGTCGATCTTGATCCGCTCCGTGTATTCTCCTGCCATGTTGTAGTGGGCGAGATGCACTAACCCGCTGACATCGTCCCTTCAACTCCATACGATGTAGCTCCCGTCGATGGTCACCTCCATATGGGTGCTCCAGAGCCAGCATGATTTAGCCGTAATCCTCTCGTTCGTATTCCGGCACGATTTGTAGGAGCTCCGCAGCACTTCCCTTTAAAGCCACAATTAATGCTGCCACCCGATCCTCTTGACACCAACCATTCCTTGTGGCCGCCATTTCAAACTGGAGTTTGAAGATGTTGAATGGTGTGGTTCCGTCAAATGTTGGTGGCTTCAATTTTATTGAGCTGGTTTGTCGAGCAATTTGAGCGCCGCCGTTGGTTTTTAGATCCATCAGTTCTTTCTCCAGTTTCTGGAATCGTTGATCGGTCACCACGATTTGTTCTCCCATTTCCTTTTTAACTGTGTCCAATTTTTCATTGACATCCTCCATTAAATCGTGTTGAAACTTTTCCAGTTGCTCCATTCGTTCCAGAATTTGTTGCTAACATTTTTTCTTTTTCAGCTCTTGTTATCTCCTGTTCAGCCAACAATCTTTCCTGATCGGCTCGCATTTGCTCCTTTATGTCACTCTTCATTTGATCTTGGCTGGTAATCATATCGGTTTTTAACCCACCGATCATCTGCCGTTAAATCCGGTGCTCCAAAATTAAATTCATATTGATCTGGGTCAACATTTTCATCCAACAAAGTACGGAGTCTTAACTGCAACTCATTTGTCTTAAACCCAACTCCTTCTTCAAATCTGCCACTTTTAAGTCCAATAATTTCATCTTGGATATTCACAATCCCACCGCTGTCACCAATTGTTACGATTTCGCCGAGTGGTTGTTCTAATAATTTTTCCGGTTCGATCACTGGATTGTGAATATTAAACTCGCAAAGATTAAATTTTAACTAAATTTATTTCCCACAAAAATTACATAAATATTTCACAAATAATTCACTAATATTTATTTTCACTATTATTTTACACAATATTTATCACTACTATTATTTTAACACTTCACTTTTTATCACTTCCCAATATTAACACTTCGAAATTCAAAATTGAACTGTTCCGTAACTCAAATGTCTACACGTATTTATACGACACAAATACTTGTAGAATATTCCATTATTTTTCTTCTCTACACTTCGCGAATGTTCTTCCGTCGTATTTTGTTCGCTCCGCCTATTTCATTATTTGTTTTTTTGTTCTGTTCGTATGTGTAGACATTTGGTTACAGGGTAATCCCTACTGCTATAATTTTCTTCTTTATTATCACAGGTGACATCTGTGATTCGTGACACGATGAAAAAAGTACTCTAGTGGCGAACATTTAAAACTATGTTTTTCACAGAGGGGAACAAATTCCCACCAGGCCAGAATAAACTTTTGGGAATTGGGGAATAAAATGTTGGGAATTATTGTAGTTGGGAATTGAGAAAATTTTTTTTCGGGACGGAAAGTACTTCTGGAAAAAGATGTCACAATGGACCAATCGAGTTTGAGTTACTGGCAAATAACATGTATGTGAAATCAGAAAATTTATTAAAAAATATGTTTAAAAAGGGATTTAAACCAGATACTTCCCGTTCTAATTGCGCCAGCTTTAACAATTGCACCATTTGCTTGTTCTTCTTTGGTTATGTTACATATTTAATACATTTTGGCTTCCTATACATATTTAAGTTTTCTTAATAATTTATAAAATGTATTACATATAAATTATATGGCTGTTACAAATAATTTGCTCAAACTATTTTGCTGAAAATATTTTAAGCAAAACTAGTTAACAGTGTATTAGGAAAATAATCGAGTTGTCAAAGTGACAATTTTATGTTTTCTTTTTTTATAAAATATTGTCTGTCTCTGTGTTCTTAATTTTTTATTGAAGTGGGTATAAAGTGAATAAGTAATTTAACAATTTAAACAAGATATAATGTTGTAGCCATTACAATACTGAATTGCTATTATTTAATAATGTCGTGCGAAATAAAAATTCTTTTCAAAATAAATGATTTAAATCGAGTACAAGAATTGTTTGGACTAAGTAAAGGTCATTTTTAATTCGCTCATGATTCTTCAAGAGATTCTATTGTTTCTTTATTTGCAATTTATAAATATATCTATGTTTTCAGATGATGAATGGTTAGATTCTGTATACTTTTCGATATCACCGACACTCGAAATAATAGCATTTGGTCATGGGACTCGATTGATTATATTGAATCAGGTGTGGAATCGGGAACATCAATCAAATTCATTTAGTATAGGCCATATAATTGAGCTAGAGAATGCTAATGATATCATTACATCAATTATATGTTTGCCCATAGTAGCTCAGCGTTCTCATCCCCAGTCGACCCCCGAGTGGAGTGCAATTGGGGTAGGGTTGTCCTCTGGACTTGTAATTTTTTACACGGACTTTGGTATCAAGATATTCTCACAGCAATGGCATAATGAGGCTGTCGAATCTATTACTGCACAAAGTGGAAAAGGTTTACTAGAAGAAATATATTTCGGGTATGAATCGTGCGTCTGTATCGTAGATGGATTAAATTTTTTTACTGTGCTCAACAATATGAAGCAACAACACCTAAGAGTAGTGACTCATAATAAACAAGATTCAAGTGGAATACATGAGTTTACAGTTCCTTGCCGTAAATGGGGGTTTGATGGTAAAAACCTAACTATTAATGAAGTTGCAGTGGTTGGTCCACAAATGCTATCTACATTCGATCATTTGTTAAATACAACTTTAAATGGAGGATTTTACGCCAAATATCGAAGTTCTCCAGCCCAAAACTCGCTTGTTTTAGCGATAGGAAGTCGACCGTATATTGGATTTCATTATGCGAAAGAGGGATTTGTACAACCAGTGTTGGCTGATGTAGCTCGAACCGTAGCAAGTAAAATAAAGAATGCACTGCCGGGTTGGATGAAAGGATCTAATTCAGTAGACGTTGAAGTCGCGCCGCCTCCAATCCCAATAAAACAAATGACATGTCCATTTGGGTTATGTGATTTACAACGAACTGGAATGCGCGTTTATTTGGCACCCGGAAATGAATTAGCCGCTATCACAGATAATTTAGGCCGTGTAATTCTTGTTGATTGTAAACGAGCGACTGCTATTAGAGTATTTAAAGGTTATCGCAAAGCTCAGTGCAGTTTTATCGAGGTAACTGAAAAAAATTCCAAACAACATAATCAAAAGCAAGATCGGCGCAGAGCTTTATTTCTAGTTATATACGCTCCGAAACGTGCATGTCTTGAGATTTGGCCTTTACAACAAGGCACTAAAACCGCAGCCTTTTTTGTTTCAAAATATGGGCAACTCGTTTATAATTCGTATAATTTAATGGGTGCTTCGTCGACTACAAAAGTTCGATACAGCTCGAGTAATCATCATACATGTTTGTTTTTCGATCCATCAGATCAAACCATTAAAGAAATTCAAATTCCCTTTTATTGTGCTATAAGCGATTCAAATTCAAAAATAGCCAAAGATTTACATTTAATACGTAGAATTAAATTAAATTTAAAGGCAGATGATTTGGCATCTTCGAACGAAAATGAAATATTGAACGAGATCAGTATGTTAAGCTCCAATCTTCAAACAAACGAAATGCGAATAATTTGTCTTGAAATGTTGGTTAAAAATAGTAAAACCAGTCCTAATATATTAAAATCGGTGATAACTGCAATTCAAAGTCAGTTATTAATCGAAGGCGCTGACTTGGAACATGATAGTGATGTTGAAGGCCATCGTTTGGAAAGCATTGACGAGAATGGTTGCTTATTAGACAAGTCTTACGAAATTGAGCACTCTCCTAAAAATCAACGAAAACATATAATTGTTTTGTGTGATAACTATTTAAAACTTTTAAATTTTTATATTTATGTCAAGGATGTCACCACTGAAGAGATTTCAAAACACACCGATGACCTGCCGAGTTCATCGAATAATCAAATTAATATTTCAGCCGAGGAATTGTATAATATCCAAAAACTAATAGATCTTCTGTGTTTAGAACAAAAATTTTTGCCAGATACGCCTAAGGTTCATTTTAGAGTGGATGAAAATGAAAAAAATTCTAATCAGTTCACAACTTTCATTTCGTCGTTTAATGTACAGAATGATGATCTAATCATTCTGGAAAATCAAAAGACAAATGTATACCATTTAGTTGGATCAATTATCTTCCAAAAATTCTTAGAAAATGGCAAAAGCTCGGATAAATTTGTCAAGCAAGCAAATCTGTGTGGTGTATTGAGTGAAGATTTGATGCGCTTGTTGCTCGTATGTTGGCTGGAGAAACCATTTTTGTACCGTAAAAGCGAACAGTTAATTGTCGACCTGCAACGATTTACAGAGATGTTAGAAAATGTATGTTTGTTAGCTGGGAATAAAGTTGAATATGATTACAATTCGGTTTCATTATGGTGGCAAACGGTTCGAGAATTACTACTGGAAAGTTCATGTGCAATACGAGGTCTACTGGCAGCTATGATGTGTCGAAATCAAGCTCTAAAATGCTGCCAAAGAGAAAAAACTAGTGATGGCACCACTTCTGAAGACGATATGAATTTCGAAGAATTATCTCAAGAAGCATGTCAGTGGTCGCTGTTGATCGGGAAGTTAGATGATAGTGCGGTTTTAGGTGTAATACTAAATATTGTGATCCAGATCGATGAACCTGTACTTCCAATAATTAAATACGAGAAACGAAATATAAGTTTAAAATCTATATTGGCCGGTGGTAAAGGTATAGTTACAGAATTAGTTACGAAATGGTTAGCTAGTTCAGGGTTAGATCCCGCAATGCTATTTGAGAACTCAACACCGAATGTTAATAGTGTTGGTGCTACAAATAATAGTAACATAGACTTAATTTTAAATAACATTCGATTATTGCGAGATCATTTTCCGTTTAGTTTACAGCCGGGTATCTTGTTATGTCACATGTCATGGGATTTTATGGGCCACTGGAGTAATAACATGTCACAGTTAAATTATTTATCTGCGGGACTTAAATGCCTGTCGACCATACAAAAAAGCAATTGGGCCTTAAAACACGGTATATGCTGCATGATATGGAACGCCCATTTAAAAATGCCGTTGGAAGCCACTCGAAAACTGATCGATAAAGTTGGCCATTTACCACGTGAAAAATTTTGTCTACAAGACATTGGTATATCTGACTCCTTAGTATCTAAATTTCTTGATCTGTGCATTCAGTTTTTAGAAAATTTTATTGAAAGTCTTGATCACGATAAAATGGATCTTCATTATGAAGAAATATTACAGGAAGGTGAAATCCCATTAGCTCTATTAGCCCTACAACAGAGTCAAGCCAACATTGACTTACTAAATTTACATAACGAATTATTAATTGTTTTACAATTTATTTCGCAATTTAGCGTAAAGCAGGTTAAACCTAAAAATTTATTTAACGATCTGCTTAACCAAACATTTTTTTGCCAAATTAACAAGAGTCTGGGCTACGAGCTTACAAAACCCGATTTAATTTTAATAAATATACGGAAAAAATTTCTTTATAAACTTATAACGGCTACTATGGATTTGATCCGAGAAGATTATGAAACAATTTATTACGATGAGCACATTGAATGGTATAGCAAAATTGAAAACTTAGGTCGAATATGGAAAATAAATGAAAATGAATTGAAACGACACCAAGTAAGGAGAAACATTTTAAGCTGGGTTTAATTTTGATGACATTTATAATTTTTCTTTTTGTTTCCAGATTTCCGAATTGTATATCCACGGCTGGGATGAATATGGTGAAACACTTTTATTGAATTTATGTGATATTGGAGATTTAGGTTTTCGGCTTTTGGACATAGCAGGCAATCGTCTAAACTCGTATATCAATTCCGACTCAAGTGCATGGAGTCATGTGGCAACTGTTTCACCCGCATTGACAACATATTTAGATAAATTGGTAAGTTCATAATATAACTATATTATTAGGTTAAGCTGCGGCTATCGAATTTTAAATAATAAATGATGTAAAAGAAGTTTCTATAAACCAAATGATCTATGATCTCCTGTTGGAGTGCAAAAGACGAGTCGCCACCCCTTCAATGTTAGTATTTAGGCATCAAGAAGTGTGGAGATGGTATTCACAAAACGGCCCTATAATTCTATAAACCTATTTCTTCGATTTGGCTCTGGTACCTATACGTCGTATCTTTTACGACGTTGTAGTGTAATAACAACAAGCAAACTATATTATTTTTATAAACTATTTATTTTATTTGAAAAAAAAAAATCAATTTTAAAAAAGCATCCGTTAAACTGTATACACATTTTGTTGTATACACAGCTAATCTGAACATTCATGCATGCTATTTTATGTTCGTTATAATCTTTTAGAGCAAACATTCACACAATATAATCAAATTTAACTTTCTTGATTCAACCAAAGAAACCGCTAAAGCGAGTCTACTTTTCAGAAAGTGTTTTATTTCTTTAAAAGTTTGCTTTTTATAGAAATAATAAGATAAGAGTTGTACAACAGTACAAAGTACACCTTATGGGCAGAATCAAATTAAGTGAAGAGAAATATAAATCGGTGTTTAAAAATAATTTAATAAAATTAAAATAATTCAAAAATATATAAAATAATTTTTGCTAAACCTGAATAACAGAATTATTTTATAATTCTGTATTTTTGTACTTTATCTTTATTACAAAAACATAATAGTTTTAAATAGGATGTCATCAAAATCCAAAAGACAAAACAAGTTTTTTTTAAAAATCCAAATGGACAAAATCCAAATAGAAAAATAATTTTTATATTTCTAAAAACGAAGTATCGAATGAACAAACAATCGAAAGTGTCTTTAATAGTTTATATATAATCCGCTTCTACGCGCGGCACGCAGTGCGACATGTTTGCTGATCTCGGCTCTTATGTCCCCCGAAGTTGAAATCTAAAGCGCCCGTGAGAGTTACCGAAGCCGTTAGCCTCTACAATTTCAAGTAAAATTACTACAATTTGTAAAATTAATTGCGGGATTTTCTCGGAATTACGGAATTTTGTACTTCCGGCGCTTTGTTTGTTTGGGTTCACTTTGTTTTCATTTGATGAGACCCGTTGGTCTTGCGGTTTTGTTTTAGGATTGCATTTTTAATATTCAGCTATTTAAACAATAAATCCAAAAAAAATCCAATCTTTTTAGTTAAAAGTTTGGATTTTGTCTTTTTTGGATTTTGTCTCTTTTGGATTTTGTTAGTTTAGGTTTTGCATTTGGGGGTTTGGCTTTTGGATTATGTCTTTTGGATTATGTCTTTTGGATTTCGTCTTTCGGGATTCTGATGCACAACCTTTTAAATATTCTCTTCAAAGGAAAATATTTTATATCATTATTTATATTAAAGCCTTGTAGTACATCAAGACTTAAGAGGCGATGGACTTTTTTGTTGCAACTACAACTCGTGCAAACGCCACATTAAATTTTTTATAGCACAATGATTGCTTCGAGCAGGATTTTGAATAGTCGGTACTGTGTTTTCTCGTTCAATCAAATAAAAATTTGATATTTTTAGTTCAAAAATATTCCTTATAGTGGAATTTTTATTTTTTATATTATAAATATATTTCGGCCATCAAGTTGCCATCTTCAGTATTTGTTATGAACAAATACTGTATTTATTATGAAGTTCATAATAAATACTGAAGATGACAACTTGATTGGCGAAATATATTTATTATATAAAAAATAAAAATTCCACTATAAGGAATATTGTTGAACTAAAAATATCAAATTTTTATTTGATTAAATTTAAAAGTGGAATAAGTCACACATAAGAGAAATTCTTAATATGAATTTCAACAACTGTTTATTCCTAGTATGATAACTATATACGTCTCGGTTTGTTATTACTAACGTGTAATAATTGACTTCTATAATGCGAAAAATAAACTTCAGTATTGATGAAAATTCTTTGTTTAATCGAGTACTAGTAATTTTATTAATAGTATCAATTTTATGTGAGTTTTGTATCAGATCCAAGTGAAATGAGGCGCATATTGTATTGTTTCTAATTGGGTGTTATCATTGAATAATAACGATGAGTAATAATCTATATGTGTTAAGACAAATGGTTTATAATATATTGTATAATCTTCTAAATCGATTTATGGCTAGTTTTTTTTATTAATTTATCATAAATTTAGTTGTATTTATAAATAATGCTAATTTTCGATGATAGAAAAATCACTTAAATTTAAGTCTATGTTTCATGGTGGATGTACCAAAGAAAGCCAGGCCAAAACTGTTCTTACACTAGAACAATTGTGTGGGACACCATGCAATAAAAACGTCGTATTGAAAAATCTCATCAATAATTTTGACTGACGCCTCGAGTAAACAACGTCTGTAAATAGAGCTGTGGTGAACATTTAAGTGATATCATTTTTCATACATATATACAATAATTTCTGATAAATAATCAGAAATAATTTATTTAAACTTATGCAAAAAAGTTATGTTTTTATATAGCCATCAGTAGCAGACTCCATAGTTGTTATTTTAAACTTTTCCATAGTTGTTATACAAAAAAGCCATCAGAATACTCACCACCGTTTAAAATTTCTCAGTTGATCGGATATCGGTTTTAATAGAATGTTAAAATGTGTTTATTGGTAAATTACTGTTTAAAATTTTTTTTTATTTGTCAGAAAAATTGTTTTCATTATTAATTAGTTTTGATCTACTTAAAAAAAATTAATGAGCGTAAAATATTTCAATTATGACGGCAATAACCAAACCCGAATCTTATTATATTTTCTAATATTTTTTTTGTATAGATATAATTTATATAGTTTAACAAAACCAAAAATGGGTAGTTAACAGCATATAAATAAAAGTATGTTGAATTTATTAACGCACAGAGGAGAATAACTATGGACTTATTAACGCACAGAGGTGAATAACTATGGACGATATCTGACTTATAAAATTAACATCGAAAACAATTAAAAATAATGGTAAACTGTTATTATAGTGGTACCACTCATGTTATATATGCCTTTCGCTCTTATAATGTATTTCCGAAAAAATTTATAAATTTAACAGCTTCAGTCGTAAGTATTTAACAGTGTTCTCAAAATTCATGGTAGAAGAATTTAACGCCCAGATGGCTCAGTGGTTAAAGCTGAGGCACTTGGAGCGGGAGGTACCGGGTGCGAATCACGATAGGGGCGAGATGCAAAAGGAATCTAAGTTTGAATTAAATAATCAATTAAGTTTTGTGATTCGGGGGCCCCGGTTTCGATTCCTGGCAGTGACCAAAAAACATAATTGGGAATTTTTAATGTATAAGGTTATGTCGTTGAACCGTGGGCTGCTAGTGACATTGAGTTCTGGATTAATTTTCGCCTTCTTTAGTTAAAAAGAAAAAGCTTTCACATATTAAAATACCTTGTAAATAAAACAATATTTGGTTAAAAGTTTTTTTGACAAATAAAAATACTAGCTATTTAACAAAATAAAAAGCAAACTTTAATTAATTTTCTAAAACTATCTTTGTTTGTTTTTCAGTCAACAGAAAACACGGATGTAATCACTATTGAGGACAAACCAATAAATTTAGATAAACTAATCAAATTAACACAACAGGCATTTGAATTTTTATCGAAATCGAATCAAAATCAAAAAGAATTTAAATTGGCTGGTCTTTTATTTGATGCATGCTCAACTATCAAGCAGTATCAATAAATATTTCTTGTTGAAATATTTATTATTAATTTATGTTATTTTATTACAAATGTTCAACCTAATAATATTAACACATTTGAGATAAAAAAATCAAGTCTATTGAGTTTTGTGAAATACAATTTTTATGAAATCTTTATTAATTGTTAAAATATTTAAAATTATGAATAGAAAATTGTGTATTTTTTTTAAATATTGTGTATAAATAAATTCATATCAAACATTATAAATTGATTTCTGGTGTCAACCTGTTTTAAAAATCAAAACAATAATTATCAAAAAAAAGAACAATTTATTTTACTCACAGAGATAAATACTATAGAGACGGTATCTTATAAAATTAAAATTGAAAACAACCAAAAATAATGGAAGAGACTTTTACTATAGTGGTGCCACTCATTTTATATTTGCCTCTCGCTCTTAAAATGTATTACCGAAAAATTGATGAAACTCAAATTTTGAGCTCGGTTTGAAGAACACATACTTTTATTGTTATTTATATTTAATTAATATATTATCTATCCTTTGACATATGAACGAAATAATGCAATTTAATAATGTCTCCCTGTTTAAACTTAATTTAAATTTGATTTTCGAAAATTCAAGTTTAAAGAAGAGGAAAGTAAATTTATTTTTTCTCTGTTACACACAAAAACACTTCCTTTGCTTCTATTAATTTTAAAATATATCGTCTCCATAATTATTTACCTCACTGATTTTATTATAAGATAACTGGCCCATCGTATACAAAGAGTGTTACCAAATCTAAAATGGCAACATTAGTAAGTTGAAATTAAATATAGCTTTTCGAGCGCATAAACTGAAATACAGCGTTTAGGTCCATTTAGTACCTCCTATATATACTCGTTACATATCACCAATGGAAGTAGCAAGCATATCAAGTAATGCTGATGACACCGGCGATTGGTAGTAGGAAACAATGTAGGTGAAGTTATAAACAAATTGCAAACGTCAATTATACCTCTATCATGATTGTAATCTGAAACACTGAACATGAAATCTAGGAAAACGTTTTGTTTGACATGTAAACACTGATTAAGTATTACACAAGGTACTTTCAAATGGCTTGAATTAACTTAATGAGAATTGAGTTACTATTCAGATAATTCAGTTGCTATTTAAATAATTGAGCTACTAATTTTTTTTATTTATTTTAGCTTGAATAAAAATAAGTATAAGGTTTATTAAAAATTGTTAACCAAAAATTGATAAAAAAAAACAAAATTGGAACAATTTTAAAACAAAATAAAAAAATTATATGCTGAAACAACAAAAACAAAATTACTGAATTAACTACACGAGCAAAATTCATATTCAGATAACTCAGTTGCTCAATTTTTAAATGAAGTGAAGATGTGCGAATCGAACACTCAATTCACTTCAGTTGATTCAGTTAATTCAGCTAATTCTATTAATTCATGTCAATCGAAAGGGCCTACAAAATTACTTTTATACCTGCAAATATGGAAACTTGTATGGATCTATGGTATTCAGCTTTGGGGATGTATCAAAATAATCTATGGTATTCAGCTTTGGGGATGTTTCAAATAACATCAAGATGAAACAAATTTTACACAACATAGTTCTTCCGAACAATGTAAATACTCTGTAAATGTACCATTAAAAATCAAAACCACAACTGAGATTTATAGATGAAATACTTCGATGAAGTTATAACGCACCACACTCTCAAGTATGATTCACGTCTCCGATAGCAGAAAAAATCGAGATACGCCGTATGCTGGAGAAACCGTTGGCTGTAAGACGTCTGCAAAGGACCAATAGATCTAGTGACTGAAATTTAAAAATTGGTTGTATAGCAAATATTTGTATAAATAAATAATTTCTATCTCTGGAACTAGCCTATATCTTAACAAATCTATATCTTAAAACTAGATGATTTATAATAATTTCAGTTGTAATATTATATAAATAAATGAAAAAAACAGTGGAAACAAGTCATTCTATTGATTATAGATACGGTGGGATTTTAACGTGATAAAGTTTTATAATGCGTTCTAGGGCTCAATTTGCCATGTTTCGTGATTCATTTACTCCTCACATAAACTCGTTACATTTAAAGTGTATATTTAAATTAATTTAAAAGAAACAATAGAAGAAATAGAATTCCTACCACATTTTAATAAACCGTTTACATTTTTAACAGCATCCAAATTTATATGCTATATTTTCTATTACCAATTTGTCTATATTAGAGGGCCCCTATTTCTGAATACGAATTCGGGTCTACTACGAAATCCCGGTTTTCAAAATCCCGAAACCAAAATCCCGGTTTTCAAAATCCCGGTTGTCAAAATCAAAACCAAGATTCTGAAAACCAGGATTAATTAAAATATTCTATACACTAGAAAATTTAAATCCTATTTTATAGTAAAATCCAAAGTAGGAATAAAATGTAATTTTTGGTTAATTCTTGAACAATCAAGCTGTTTCTAGGTATGGATAAATTGGGTTGGTCGTGAAACCTCATCAAACGAAATCGAAATCTCGAATCAATGAATAATCGAATTTCAAAAATTCTCGAAAATTTTATCTCGAATCGCAAATAACAAAAAATTTTTGTAATATTATTTTCGACGTTGTTCTAATTTTACTTAGAATTGTAGAGGTTAACGGCTTCGGTAACTCCGAGGTGCTTTAGATTTCAACTTCGGGGGACGTGGTTCTCTCACCGCAATATGCACCCAGTTTTTGGACAGTTTCCGAAAACCCAATACTCGAGAACTTTCTAAGAACCCAAAACTTAGTTGAGGGTTGGCACCGTCGGCTCAAATCTCTTGTTGTAAAACCGCATATTAGACTTTACAAACTTATGTCCGAGTTTGGGAAAAAAGTGTGAAATAGTGTAAAACTAAATAAATAAAAGGCATGACTATGATGAAATTTCATATCTAAAAAATATTGCATATAATATTGCGTTAGTAAATAAATAGTAATCCCTATATATACTTTTTTAGCATAAATATTTTTAAAATATTTTATAATTTAATTTAATAAAAATAGTTAAAGTTTTATTTTATAATTTTATAAACAAACCTACTATAAAATAAATCAAACATTTTTTTTATTTTTGTGCCGAAAATACAAGAAAAATCTAAACCGGGATTTTATAAAAACCGGGATTTAGATATTGTGAAAACCGAGATTTTGTAAACCGGGATTTTGAAAACCGGGATTTTGAGAACCGGGATTTTGAAAATCAGGCTTTAGAAAACCGGGATTTTGAAAACCGGGATTTTAAAAACCGGGATTTTGAAAAACGGGATTTTCAATTCCGGGATTTATAAAAAAACCGGGATTTTGACTAACCGGGATTTTGAAAACCGGGATTTTATTACACACCCTACGAATTCGTACAATAATTGTACGAATACGTGTAATTGGTATTTTTGAATACAAAAACGTATAATTTCCAATGCGAATTCAAATGCTACGATCAAATAACTATAAATTTAATACATAAGTTATTTGAATTTATACGATCATGACCGAGTCTTTGTTCGTTGTGTATGTTATCAAAAGGACGGCAAGTGAAAATAATTAAATTGAGTACGTAATCTATTATAAATAGTTATAATTTTATCTATGAAACTGTTAAAAGTTTTATATTAAATACGACAAAATTAAAGCACTTGATTTTAAATTCATAATTTGATAAAATGTTCATTATCAACATAATTTTATCATACTTTGACTACTAATACTGAAATTGTATGTGTGTTATAAAATAAAATAGTTTTTTGATTGACAAACTAATATCATTATATGTTTAAGGGCAAGAGTTACAAGTTTAAAGTCATACAAACTACTGGTAGTATTTGTGGAAGCGCATCCAGATCTAACAAAGGGATTTAACACCACAACAGATACGCGAATTTCTGAAATCATGGACGGAAATGTCGAATAATTCAAATAAAATTATTCGCTTGGGAAGGAATGTCAAAACAGACAAGTAAAGCCGGAGTAATTGGGAAAAATGACAAAAATATATAAACGTTGTTTGAATGTGCAGTAAATGCTAATGACCATTATTTTAAATACATAATTTTGTTGTGTTGCTGGTTTTAATCAAACATAAATAAATATTTTTATTAAATAAGTTAAACAAAAATAAGATATATAAATTATTTAATATTGAATTTAAATGACTTTCCTTTTTTGGAGTCAGGGGACGAGCTTCTACCATCTTCTAGATCAACGTGTTTCGAGCGTTTCAATGGTTGCGGAGTTGGTGGTCTTTCAATATACTGTACATCATGAATATCAAGATGAGAATACACAGGAATCTAGAAAATACGAAATCAATATAGTAAGTTGGCGACCATTATACAGATTAACCAATAAATTTAATAAAATATGATCTTACATAAGGCAGAGTTTTATCAAAAATAGGCTTAGCTTGATGTTTAGGATGCGGTGGTAATGCAAAATGGTTCCCAAGTATTGGCTTTGTAAGTGGTTTTCCATAAATATACTTTCGATTTTCTTCACTTAAATTAGTAGATTGTGATATGGGATTTTCTTCACGTTTAATCACTCCGGTTTGCGGACAATCTCCTCCAGTCAATACTTTAAATGTTGTGAAACTGGCGACAGGTTTTATATCGGGTGGTATACGAAACGTATAATCTCTTGGCAATGGCTTTGTAGGCGATATTTTTCCCCATGTTTTAGGACTACCTAATGTGCCAATATAACGACCACCTAGAGTCCATATTCTTACACTTGTATCACCACTGCCACTTAAAATCATTTCCGTATCATCTATATACGCTAGTGTTTTTATGGTGTTTAAATGACCTTTAAACGAATTAACAAGAGGCGGATCTTGGCCACGAGCCGTTCGTTTAGCTCGACCATCGAAAAAATCTTTAAATAAAAATGGAAATGTAAACCGTAGTAGAGGTTTATTAATATGTTGTTTAGCTGAATCTGGAATACTGGAATTATACAAAATTTGATAGATAATAAACAGAAAGCTATATATTAAATATTTTACATACAATTGAAAAAACTCCATGTTTAAATCAATACTATAATAACAACTACATACATCGTTAGCAACATACAAAATTGACAAAATTTTCTTACCAGTAGTTTGTAACCAAAAAAATTTTTATGTAGCCCAAAACACTACCCGTAATTAAATATCGATCCTCTTTATCAGAAATCATGCAGACAACACAATCTCCTGCCATATGTACAGCATTAAAATTTGTAATATATCCACCCATTCGATGATGTGAGTATACCTGAATGATTCCCGTTTCGAGCGATAAGAATAGTGTGCCATAATCACTATTCATTGGCCGTGTTTTTAAAAAATGAATCGCTTGTACCGCAGGTGGTCTCGGCTTTTGATCTTCTTCAGGAATGTCAATGACCGAAAGCTTTCGTGATCTAGTTCCTATTGATGATGTCGATTCTGTAGCCGTTGCTGTTTTGGTACGCGTAAATAAAGAGCCTTTTGGTTGTTTATTCGGCAATAGTGAGTATCTACGCGGCGTTTGTTTCATTTTTGATTTATGTGTCTGATTTGATTGTTGCTTTTGTACTTTATAGTGTTCAGGCGAAAAGAACGCTTCGCTCGTTGCAGCTGTTTCTTCTGCGTCGGGTAATTGAAATTTGGCACCTTCATAAACTATCTAAAAATTTAATGTTGTATTAATCAAATATGTTGATTTCCTCGGGTAACTATTTTACTTTAATTCTTGCAGTTGGATTTCCTACGTTATACCTGCGATATGGTTGACCGGTTTCTAATTTCCACATAACTAGTTCACCACAGTAACTAGAAGTGACTAATGTTTCTGGACCCTTTACATCGGCTGCCAGTATATCTTCTATATGACAAGTATCCCATGACTTGCCATCTCCATACTCTGTTTCGCCTGCGTCGGCAAATTCAATAACGTGTCGATTCCATCCACATGCTAGAATACGATCAGGCACCCAGAATACTGAGGTAACTTCACACATTGATTCAATCGCTAAATTTCTTGTACAGAATCCATTATTGAAATTCCATATTTTTAAAGTACCATCTCGTGCTCCTGTCAACAACAACTGATGTTTAGGATCAAAACAAGCTGCTGTTATTTGAACTCGTAATATTTCGCCATGCATCAATCGAGTATGCGCCATTTTTATTAGAGTCAAACGTTTACCTGTCCAAACATCCCATACTATAATGTAACTATCATAACCGCAAGTAACAATTGTCTTAAATAATTTATTATAGAGTACAACTGAAACGGGTCGGGCGTGTGTATCCCCATCTGTTAAATCTAATCTCAAAAGTGGACAACACTTTGTAACAGCAATATTCATTCCAGCTAGAACTAAATCTCTCGTATAATTATTATAAAATGCGGTGATTTCATGATCCGGTAAATTTGTTGTGAACGAAATATATGTTTGTAGGATATTCTGTTCTCGAATATCCCACACTTTGACCACTTTATTTTTATCAATTGAGTAAACTTTATTCTCATCTTCTTGTATAAATACGTATCGTATACCTGCATGATGTCCTGGTAATATAGCTTTAGCTTTTTGGGGAGTGATAGGATTCCATAATCTTAAAATACAATCCGGGCCTCCAGTTGCTAGTACATTTAATACAGGCTCATAACAGAAACATGTAATACCTTTATTTACTTTTATAGTAGTTCTTTTTGCTGTTATGCTCAAGGCACAAATCATAATTCCTGCACCGGACAAAGCAATGTTTGTTGTTGATGGGCACTCGGCACAAGATATTATACTATTCAATGATTCGACATATTCAATTTGTCGGACTTTGTCAACGTGCAAATTTGAAAATTCGGACACCCTCATTCCCGGCAATCGTCCTTTCAACACTTCTGAATATGTCAAATTGATTAAGCCAGTTCCTGTATTACTTTGAAAAGGACCACGTAACCTAGCATTAAAGGTTAATATTTTTACATTTCCACCATCATCACCTATTACCAGTTTGCAGTCGATGGCCAATGATTGTGCAAAGTAATATGACATAGTGTTCACCGCCCACGGAAGACTAGTGATAATGATACGCAGATGAAAATTATTTGCCGTGGTATCATAAAATCGTAAATCTCGTTCAGTCGAACTTGTGCAAACGATTCTAACATCTGGCATTACAACACTATCCAACACCCAAGTCGAAGCCACCTTTAAAAATGGACTTTTTGACCGTCCTTGTCTCTGTAGTTGAAAATCAGCGGACCAAAAGTTTATCGAGCCATCTTTGCTTGTTGTCACATATGAACCAGACGTAAGGTTTTTTGATCGATTCGGTAACACCGTTGGTGTGTATGTAACACGTAAAATAGAGTGCCGATGTATGGCACGTTTAAGAATCGGTGCTCTTTCAATCGGCAATATCAATGTTTCATTTTGACTATATGGATCATCTTCCTGAAATCCCAGAATCAAATGGGAGACAAATTCATCCCAATCGCATATATTATCACGATTCGTATTAACTTTTAAAAAAAGTCGATCAAACTGCTCATCCGTGAATGTTATATCGAATTGGTCTAAAACGCGGCGAAGACCAGGAGGATCAAAGCCTTTACCTTCAGTATTTTTAAAGATTTGGTGTAGCTGCTCAATTTGGTCTTTGCTCAATAATTTATGTAGATGCTGTGTTTTGTCGAAGTCTTCTCCTTCTTCGTTTTCATCTTGATTTTCGCTGTCGTAAAGATAATCGGTAGCCATTTATAGGACTGTTGCAATGAATAAATCACAAAACACCACAGATAAACTAATCGATTTTGAAATTCAAATTGACAGTTAATTTATCAATTTGTTTAGAGAAAATTCATGACAATCTTGATGTCATTTATAATTTGTAGTGTACACAATTAGTACTATAAATACTTATATAATTTTATTGTATTTTCTGACAATTATATTTTGGCTAAATTAAACATACACGAATTGAAAATATTACGTTATGATGTAATAATATCTCCTTCGCCGTACAAAAACAATTCACTTGAGCGACATAAAATATTACGATCAGGCGAAAATAATTCGCTCTGGCGTAACGAAAATTCAACGGTGGTTCGATTTTTCTTTCAAAATTAAAAAGAAATTCAACAATTCATATTCACATGTTTTACGTTTAGACAACATACAATTTTAAAGAAATACATTTTTAAATAATAAAAATTAATTAGAATTTATTTTACCTTTATTACATGTACTCCTAACTATACTAACATTTTTACAGTTAATGAACAATGAATTAAAACCATTAAATTAAATCTTTTGCCAATCTTTTATAAACAAATCTCACAAAATAAGAAATTTAAACATATTTACAATTGTTAATGTATAAACAAATTAATATTGAATTTTAAATTAATTTGTAAGTTCAAAATTTACTTATACGATATCTTTATATGACGTTTATGCATTTTCTGATTTTCCTTTGTTACAATTTTCTTCGAGGGTTTTCTATTATTGAAATCAAATAACTTACGAGTATAATAATATAGAGGAAATAATATATAGTTTATATAATAATAAAAAAAATTAAAGAAGTCGGAAATTATTCCAGAACTCAATGCCACTAAAGGCTCACGGTTCAAAAAATAAAATAATAATAATATAAATATAATAATAATATATCAAAATGACAACTTTCTTATGGAATGAATGTAACTATAAAATAATTTTGTAATAATATTTCAACAATTGTAGTTGAAATATTATTACAAAATTATACTTACAGATATTCCAAAATCACTTCAAAACAAAAATTTTGAAAGTTAAAAGACGTTTATTTAATTTAACTTTTGCTAAATACTTGATGCACGCTATCTATGCATTTCATACGTTACCGTCATTTAACGAAACCATAATACTAGGTAGGCAACTTTACTATGTAAAAGTATACTCTTCTCCTTTATATATAGTATCATAGTTTTTTTCCCCAGTCACTCAGGCTTAATTGGCCCTTCTGACATTCCTTTCCAGACGCACATTCTCAGCCCCGGAATCTATTTGTTCTTTTAATGAAGTCCGAGATATCTGGTATCCTCTCGTCAATTGGTCCTCAAATAGGAATTGTGAGCCGAAACAGTGCAGTTTATGGGAAAATTATGAAAAACAGGAGCACAAAAAGTGCTCAACAGTTTCTTCCTCGTCCCCACACTGTTCGCAGTAAAAGGTGTTTCGAATTTTCATTCGAAACATATGACTATTCAGAGAGCAGTGCCCCATGAGAATGCCTAGTAAGATCCTTAAAGTGCGTCTATCATAATTTAAGAAAGAGTGGGATCTTTACTGGTTTACTGATCCAAGATTTTGAAGATTTTGAATAAACGTCAATAGATGAGGCTACCCCATCTCTTCTGGTGTATATCTCCAAAGTGATAGTCAATTTATTGTTAAAGAGATAGTGACATAACTGTCACTATCTCTTTCACAACAATCACAGTTGTGTTAATCAATGCGATCACATATAACATATTACCTACCAGTATTATGTCGATGTCATCAGCATAACCCTGGCAGAAAAATCCGTTGTCATTTAGTTTGACTAGGAGTAAGTTGACCACAAGACACCACAACGGTTACTGTAAGGCTATCTTTTTCCTTACAAAAACATTTCCATTTCGATGTTTTGTCACTGCCGATACATTTCTTGTACTCTCTTTGCGAAAATTTAACAAGACAAGTCCCAATCTACCGTTGAACCGGTTTTCATAGCTTTGTTTAGAAGTTTGCTTGCCTGTTTCCTCAGTCTGCCCAATTCCCTAGTCCACCATGGTGTTCCAGTTCTTTTAGGCTTTTTTAGAGGACAGCTCTTGTAATAGGTGCTAATTAGTGCTTCTTCAAGTTTGTCAGGTGGCCATTCTCATGCACTTTTTTATTTTCATTACTGAAGATGGAAGTGACTGGTTGTGTTTCTTGAGTTCCTAAGTTCTCTAATTTCAGGTTTATCGCTGGTTTGAGAGGAGATGTAGTGATGGTCAGAGAGAGTAACGTCATTTAAGACCATCCAGGAGAGAGTTCTGCAACATCTCTGCGTTGCTGTAAGCTGTCTAGATCTTTCGTAAGTCTGTAGTTTCGTATTATTCAGATGGCACGCCGCTGAACTCTACCCAGCAACTGGAGATCAGTGCTATATGCTCCACCCCAAACCTGACAGCAATATTCTATACAAGGTCTAATAAAGGTTTTATATATCTGGAGAACCTGATGCGATTTAAAAAAAATTATTTAGGAATACCAAACATATACGTACATCTGTGTAAAATGACAGTAACGCAGTCATAATGCTGTGTCATAAAGTTGAGAACAGGCTATCGATAATTTTTGCAATTAGTGTTTGACAAAGAGATATACCCTTATGCAGATGATACGTGTGTAATTGGAATAAATGGCTTGATTGGATAAGAATGTACGTAATCCACTAAACAGCTTTCGTTGGTCTCTCAATCAACGATTCCAAAACCAAATATCTGATCTCTGGTTTTAGAGACCAAGACACAATTGATTTTAGTAGTGAAGGATTGATGAGATCCAAGTATCTTGGATCTATCATTACTCACAATAATAGTGAGGAACAGGCTATCAAGGTTCGCCTTACCGCTGTCATTCGGGGTTTCTATCTTCTACGTTCACTTCTGAAATCAAAATATCTTGCAAATGAGGATAAGCTGAAATTGTACACAGTGTTGAACAGACCCGTTGTAACGTATAGATGTGAGAGTTGAACCTTAATAGATGAGTTCGAAAGATGACTTTTTACGGTGATATGTAGGTTCTGTATTCAATATTACGGGGATATGTAGATTTCGTATTTAATGATTACTAGGTATGATGAATTTATATTATCCGATACATTCTCGTGACTCCATAATTTCGTAAAAACGTGACTCCATATTTTTGATTAATCGGATGCCATATACATCTACAATATGATGTACACTGTGTTTTTATAATGAATAGAATTTCGAAGAATTTCGGATCACTATTGTGAATCCTGAAATGCTGACGGCAGCAGTCATCCACGCGCAATTAAAGTTGGTACAATTCACACACACCCACGATTTAGAAAAGTTATTAATTAATTAAATTGAATGCACTATCAACATCACCATCATTTATAATTATTATTTTTGAAATATGTGGAGTGTTGCCACTGCAGTTGAAATTATGGAGTCCAATATAATTCAGCAAAACATGTAGCTTTTTGAAGCAGCTGTAGGATTAGATCCAGATTAATATTATGATGCTTCTTACAGCATTTGGAGAGTTTTAAAATTGAATCATCAAAAAAATAATTTTGAATTTTTGTGAATAAAGTCAAATTGTAAAATTTGATCGTTCGTAGCGTCTAAAAATGTTCCAGGAACTCGAGCCGTACATCCGTAAACCAGTTCAGCTGGAGTAGCTTTTAGTTCGTCACGGTAAGTCGTTCGTAATCCTAGCAAGATTGGGGGAAGAACACTAGTCCAATCAGAATGGTTGTAGCACATAACGGCAGATTTGATGACACGATGCCATCTTTCAATCATGCCGCTACATTTAGGATTGTAACTAGTTGTTCTCCTTCGTTCAAAACCGAGTAAGTTAGCCAGTTCGTGAAAGAGTTGTGATTCGAATTGCATGCCTTGGTCCGTAACAATGGACTCTGGCACACCAAAGCGAGCTATCCAATACGAATAAACAGCAAAAACAACAGTTGCAGCAGTTATATCAGCCACTGGAATCGCCTCGGACCAGCGTGTGTATCTATCAATCAATACCGCTGATTATCAGAAACAGGGAACGGATCAATGATATCAAGATGAATAATCGAAAAGCGTTGAGAAGTTATTTTGTAAGTACCAAGCGGAGATTTTGTATGACGAGAAACTTTAGCCTTTTGGCAAGCTACACAACTTTGAGCCATCTTCTGCACGTCTTTTTTAATTGATGGCCAGATTACATTCTGAGTCAAAAGTTTGATGGAAACTTTGACGCCAGGATGAGAAAGATTATGAAAAGCATCGAAAACTTGTTTTCGGAAATTTAAGGGTATGAATGGCCTAGGTGTGTTACAAGAAGTATCGCAATAAATTAATTGTTTTGAATTGAAGGAAACGGGAAATTTCTCAAATTTGATAACAGAGTTACTCCTTAAAAGTTCTTGAAGTTCCTCATCATTGGTTTGAGCATCTGCGATGATAGCATAATAAATGCTTTCAGGGATAGACATTTGATTAATGCGTAAAAGTGTATCTGCGACTACGTTGTCCAGACCAGAAATGTGTTGAATATCGGTCCGGAACAAAACGGGCTGGCAATACAAAGACATCTGCGCCTGTGTCTCTTAAAAAATGTGACTGAAGAAAAATTTCGAAAATTAAAAGACGGTTAGTTTTAGTAATGTCATTACACCCCGCCGCTTGTGAATGACAATTTAGTTTTTTGGAACATTGCTATCGGATAATTTGTTTGAAATAAATTTACAATTTGGTTTGCATTTTAAAGCTTTTGTGCCGAAATGATGATGGTAGAAGCAAATATAATTATTTTCGGCTGAAGGATTGCCATAAAATGAATTTCTATGATTTGGTGAATTGTTCCGAGAGTAGTTATTTTTTGAATTCGACCTAGAATGATTAGGACTTCGTGAATTTGAAACAGACCGAGATCTATAATTTTGATTTACAATTTCCGCAATTTCCGATAGCAATGTTCTTTTAAATTCCGAAAGCTTTTGGTAAATTTGAATTCGGAGTAGAACTGCAGGAAGCAGAAGTCCCTATAGCATCAACTCGCGAGTGATTCATTGTTTCATGCACATTGTCAGCCCGTTCTGCAAGGACCGACAGTGAGACGTCAAATTGGTGTGAGCACCATTTGAACGGTCTGGGGCAACCTCTTCATCCAAAGTTGACGAACGGTCGCTTCGTTGAAGTTGTTCCCAGCATTCAACTTAATGGAGCTCAACAGTTGAGACGGCTTCCTGTCTCCAAGAGCCAACCCATGCATCAAGTAGTTCAACTTGGTCTTTTCTGACTCGCCCAGAACTCGAATTACCTCCGCTTTAAAAGAAGTATAAGGGGTATTTCCCCTAGGACCGGTTATCAAATATGCGAATGTGTCATGCAATCGTGCGTCCAAAGCACCAACCGCATGAGCATACCTGGTTGTTTCTACCGTAATCTCTGCCACTGTGAACTGCTGCTCGAGTATCTCAAACCACACACTAGAATTCTGTGTATATAAAGGTTGGGGTGGTTTGAAGGCCACTCGAGCAACAAATCCAGTATTAGCAGAGACATTAGCATTTCTCCTCGACTCAGAAGGAGGAGGATTGACATTCATGTGAGCCGCAGCCTTGGCAACAGCATCGTTAATTAGGCTAGCAAGCTGAGTGGCTGTCAGAGACATACTAGTTTCCTCAACTGCATTGCTACCTGATGCTGATGACGGGTCTGCAGCACTGGAGGACGCATTGGTACCTGGCGGGTCGTTCACACCATGAACAACAAGCCGAAACAAAAACGAAAGAATCAGAAATAAAAACGAAAATAGGAACAAAATCAACGCGAAAGACATTTCAAATAATTAAAACAATTTATTTTTTAAAACAAAAAAAAAAAAATAATAATTTATCGGCACCGTTAATTAAATAGTATAGTACTACAATTTTTTACTTAGTACTTACAATTTTTTTTTGAAGAACGCTGCAGAAATCCGCCGAATATTTGTGCCGCCCGCTGCCTCGAACGTTGGAAGACTGTGTGTTTACTATGTCCAGTTGATTGAAAAAAAAACGGCGTCCGCGGAATGTGGAATATCCAACCGGATGTTTTGAAAAATCCAATGTATTGGATTACCTATTGTTGGTTCTCGATTGTAGATCCAAGATTGTAGATTGTAGTCTTGTCAAATGCTAGTATTTACAATTGCGCAGTACGAGCAATATCACGTCGGGGTCACCAAATTTACGGTGATATGTAGGTTTCGTATTCAATATTACGGGGATATGTAGATTTCGTATTTAATGATGTAGGTATGATGAATTTATATTATCCGATACATTCTCGTGACTCCATAATTTCGTAAAAACGTGACTCCATATTTTTGATCAATCGAATGCCATATACATCTACAATATGACGTACACTGGGTTTTTATAATGAATAGAATTTCGAAGAATTTTGTGAATCCTGAAATGCTGACGGCAGCAGTCATCCACGCGCAATTAAAGTTGGTACAATTCACACACACCCACGATTTAGAAAAGTTATTAATTAATTAAATTGAATGCACTATTAACATCACCACCATTTATAATTATTATATTTTATATATTATCCAAAATGCAACTTTAGTCCGATAAGGAACAGAAAAAACTTATAACAAAATCAATGAAAAACTAACGAAATTTGTTTCTCAAAGTTAACTAGAATAATACAAAAAACTATTTACATGAGTTGTATACTCAACTATTCATTTAAGGTGCCAGTAAAATTTAGATAATTAATCACAAATAAATTAAAGAGTGATGTGAAGAAGCACCAAAATACCATGCGACACCACAACTTCTTATATTCGAGAGAAGAATCATGCGTGTGATATATGGTACAAACGCGACGTTGATGGCACATACCGAGTTCTTTTCTAGATCAGGAATTTAATGGGAATTGTTGATAATGTGAATGAAATTAAAGAGCGAGTACGCTGCCTCGGTCACGTTCTGCGTACTGATTTGAACCGAATGATACAGCTTTCTTTAAAGGGAGAGCCGCCTTTTGGTAGGCGAAGAGGTCACTGTCGTCGACGATGGCTTCACGGTGTAATCGGAACCAATAGACTCAGATTGTTGACACGGTACGGGCCAACAAGAAAAACAGACTATTAAACGCAGAAAAAAAATAAAACAGAAGAACGATGTAATTTTTTTTCCGAATAAATTTACTTTATAAATATACAACTAAATTTATGTTTTTATTAGTTAAGCTTGTATAAAATATAACACATAAATTAAATATATGTACAATAAAACGAATTCATTTTTTCACATTTACAAACTGAATGGAATAAAATATTATTGACACTAGTTGCAGTTGGCGCTTGGCGAAACATAAGCATTTTTAAACTTATTTTTTACTCGAGAAATTTTGATTTATAACTCCTGAAGATGCTCTAGAAAATCAAAATTATTTGAAAACAAATAAAATTTCCGTTAAATAGTAGAAACAATGGGTGTTCAATACATGTCAAATCTACATAAGAGATATAATTTTTACATGTAGTGGATGCAATATATCATATAATTGTTTTTGGTGTTTTTCTAGGATCAACCTCAATTTATTATTATTTGACAAATTAATTTTTTGTAATAAAATGCAATAAAACATCAATACCATTGATTAATTATTTTCATCGTTTGTTTTTTTTAATAAGTCTGTATTAAACAAGACCATACATAAAATATATCAAGTTTGAGTTCTGATATAAGGAAGGGATACAAAAGTTTTCTTTTTATCATTCGATTACGACCTTGTTGTATATGAACATATCAAGGACTCCCTGTTGGAGTGCAGAACTTAAGAGTCGATTTGTGATTCTCGAACCTGGTTTACTGAATACATTTAACCTAGTTCTCAAACTGTCCAGATATTCAGATTAGTATATTCCAAAGTATCCGGTTAAAATACTCATAACCAAAACCAACCAATGAAACTAAATATATGGGTAGTATACAAAAAGTCTTTTACTAAACTCGCTGAAGTTAGCTCGGACCCGAAATATAAGTGGTTGATTTCTTCCTGGAAAATGTAAATGTTGAATAAAATGTATAATCATCCTAAATTAACTTAATATATAATCCAGCTTAATTGCGAATAAAAATTTTCCAAATTATGTTTACGATATTATAATAAATAATAAACTTCATATAAATATGAAAGCTGATTGAAAAATAAAATGAAAAGTAAATTTATGTTTTAATATCAGGTAAATTTAATTAAATAAAAATCTTTTCAATAATCATCCAAAACATATATTTACGAAATAAAACCAAACTTGAGTAAACAATAAACACTAATTTTATAGAACAATTATAAGTATCTTCAATATTATAATGACATAAGCTGTCTTATACTGCCTGATTAGGCAAAAACATATAGTTTTTTTATTCTTCTTCAAGGTCAGTGCATAACATTTGCGAAAATATCGCACTCTATACCAATTAAATTATGTAAATCATAATAGAGTCCTCCCACTTCTTTCATTACGAGTTGATAAAAATCTTACATTAAGCAAAAGGTATCACAGCCCAAGTATAACAAAATTCGACTTTTTCGTCATACATATATTTTAGTCATGGTATATCGAACTAAAAACTTTGACATTGCTTTCGATTTAGAAAAAGATTTCGTATGAAACGAACGCGATAAGTCGAACCTGGACAAAACTCAATATAATAAAATTGTACATATGTATGTGTGTTCAAATGTCAAAAATAAAATTGGCGGAAATATTTTTGTGCATGTATAGATAAAACGTCAAATTCACATTTTGACGGTTAAATTAAATATATCATAAATAAAACTACAAATATTAATGGCGTAGAAATAATAAAATAATTTTTCTTAATTTGTAATTGTACAAATAATTTAAAAAAGTTTGTTTATATTTGAATTAAGTTTCAATTTTTAAAATTACCAATTGTCTTAACGATCCATTATCTTTTATTATGTATGTGTCAAACGTGAATTTCGCATTTTCGCAATCAACGAGATACTTCATATTTAAAAGGTTATCACGAAGCTTTACAAATTCCCTCATTAATGCTATTCTTTTATTTGTAATGGAGTGTAGAATTTGTTGAAATTGCGTGTTGTCACTGGTTTGCTCCGTATTTCGAAGTATAGCCTTCGTTTGTGCGTTAATGTCGGATCCTCTGTAACCGCTTCTGGAGATAATTAATTTATTCTTGTACTCTGTGTTGAAGTGTATGACACTCTATCGACTAAATAAAAAATTAATAATAACAAGAGTTTATAAATATTTTGTTGTGTAAAGAATATTTTTAAGATATTCCCAAAGCTTAGTTCACAAAAATTACTGTACTCGAACTGTGAATCGTATTGTGCTGTAATATAAAAGATACAGGAGTATCTTTTATATTACAGCACACCTGTATCTACACATTTAAACGATAAAAAATAATAAATATTGTTTTGAACTTTCAGTAAAATCTACTGAATTAACAATATTGGTTGTTGTTCTCCTGGAGTCCATTTTTTATGCGCGTGTTCACTTTTCTTGGAAATTCCAAATATATAAATAAACAAGCAAAATTTTAAACACGTCAAATAATACGCAGATTTCTAAGCACAACGAAGCCTACATGAATATATGCACCACTACTAAAGTAATTATCTTTCGACTATTTTCGCGTTTTTAGAAGGCAAATACGATAGCTCATTTTTGAGTTTAGTTTTGTTATACTTGGGAAGGTTACAAACTTAAAAAACAAATAATGAGCTCACTAGACATTCTTAATGAAGGTTAACATTTAACACAATGAATTTAACATCAGGATGTCATCTTTGAAAATATCATTATTTGTCGTAAAAGAAGACATGTTGAACTGTAGAAAATCGAATAAAACGGAAAAACGTAAACAAAAGAAAAGAAAAACAACGAGTAAAATAACTACAATTTATAGAAATACACGAAACCTTTAAAATTAAAATGATAACAAAATAAAATTATAAATGGACAATTTAAAACATAAAAACTCGATAGGAATAAAGTAAAAAATTTAAAAACACTATAAATCACAAACAATAATTATTGGATTTTGAAACAACTGAGAACAATGTTTGTACCACCACGTGGGTATTCCACGATTTATTGCAATTGAATCATAAATTTGTCAACCCTGGATGTTATTGCACTATCTAGAACAATGTTTGACCACCACGGATTTGATTCCAAACATACTAAACCTTTCATAACTTTTGAATGGCTCATAGAAATCTTTTGAAATTTGGTATACGTGGTGGTCAAACATTGTTCTAGATAGTGCAATAACATCCAGGGTTGACAAATTTATGATTCAATTGCAACAAATCGTGAAATACCCACGTGGTGGTCAAACATTGTTCTAGATAGTGCAATAACATCCAGGGTTGACAAATTTATGATTCAATTACAATAAATCGTTTTGTACCCATATGAGTTCAAATTCTTCATAGATTTAATTCCAAACATACTCAACCCACCATAAGTTTTGAATGGGTCATAGAAATCTCTTGAAATTTGGTACACGTGGTGGTCAAACATTGTTCTAGATAGTGCAATAACATCTAGGGTTGACAAATTTATGATTCAATTACAATAAATCGTTTAGTACCCATATGAGTTCAAATCCTTCATAGATTTGATTCCAAACATACTCAACCCTCCATAAGTTTTGAATGGGTCATAGAAACGTCTTGAAATTTGTTATATGTGGTGGTCAAATAAATGGTTTAGTACCTATATGAGTACAAATCCTTCATAGATTTTACATGGGTCATAGACATTTGGTTTTTAATGTTGCATAAAAGTTTCTAAATTAATTTTTTTTGGTTAAAATACTTTAAAGTTGTTTAATTTCAATTATTACACATATGTGTTGTTTAATTTTTCTTGTAGTGGTTTTTTTTATAGTGTATGTGTAATTTATTATATGAAATTTACTGTTTTCGTCTGAATTAAATCATGAAATAAATATGATAAAAATGATTATTTCGTGCTAACTTGAATTTTAGCCGATACTCAAATCATTTTTCGTGCTAGTTTTAGTACAAAAAGATAAAAATCCATGTTAAAAACCATTGGTGCTGCCACATTGTTTTTCATGCTAACTTCACAGACATATAAAGTGAGCTATATAATATATACTCTTGTACAACTCGTGTCCTATTATTTCTATAAAAATATAAATGAATACAAATTCTTAAATAACATGCTTAAGGTTGGTTAGGAGTTACTTGACGGAGATTTTGATTAAGAATTTTATTTTAAATTCAATTAACAGTTAGTTTGCTGTATAAATCAAACGCTTTAAACTAAAAAATTTTCTGAAAAGTTGGCCGTCTTAGTGATTTCTTGAATGTTGGTTCTGACCTAAAGATAAGATGCATTATGGAATTGAATGAATGATAAATAAGGTAAGCTACATTTGACTATATTAATTTACTAACTATTTATAGTTTCCCTTATAAACAAATTAACTGTTTATTAGATCATCATATTGAACATGAAAATATGAAGAGTTGGAGTAACACATATTTATTACTGCATAAGGTGAAACTATCCGTAGATGCAATATAAATAAAGTACTTCAGTTTATTTTCCGTTAAGGTTTACCAAAGATACATATAACATAGCATTAGCATGACCTAATCACAACCAACATATACTAATAACAACAAACATCACTCTCTACCATGGTTGAATCGTTCTTACTTAAGCTGTTATCGCGATTAGTTGTTTGTGTTGATAACTGCTTATTCCCTACAACCTTTTTTTATTTGGATGCAGGCAGGGCTTTAGCACGCATAATTTTAGAATATACTAAGCTTCATGTATATTCAATATATCCCGCCCAGGTGGCGCAGTGAAAACATCTGGATCTCCTGTTGAGTTTTGAATTCATGGGCCGTCCCATCTTTTGTTACACATATTCTTGAAATGTGCTATACCAAAGCATTCTCCAGGGGGCTTTGGCTGTACATACCTGTGAATTTCCGAATCGGATGGATGTTAGTCTCAATCATATTATCTCAATAAATGAAAAGGATAATTTAATCCATAGAACAAACTTATATCCAAATGACAAACATTTATTCCATTAATAATTTGGTTTTATTAAGGTGGATTCAACTACTTGTAGTCAACTACTTGTAGTACTTTGAACCTAATTAAGGTTGATTCAACTACTTTAACCAAAGTTAATTCAACTACAAAAAATACTAACAAAACTTACATTCTATTTTAAAAAGCTTGCATTGTGATAATTATTTCGTGGTTTTATTAACAAATTAATTAATAATTTATCGACGTCCTATGTAAAAACTATTCTCGGTGTAGAGACAAAAAATAAATATGAAGTATAATACTCGAGAAAAGAAGATCAAACATTGAATTTGGAAATATGTAGTTAACTTATTTAGCTTGAACAAGTAAAAAATCAAATACTAGCAAAAAGTAGCACTATTGGTATGGCTTGCACGCTGCGGGTGGGGCCATCCAAGTTCCGTAAATATTTTGAACGAACCATCAGACTCATAGAATGTGTAAGCGTCGCTTGCATATGAGATTAGCAAACAATCGTCTGTGTACATGCGCGTACTGATGTAAGCCAACTCCAAGATAGAGACTCAGCTTATAATAATCTGATTTGCATTATACCTTAGCACAATGTTTGATTGGTGACTTTGCAAGAGCTGGCAGAAATCAAACCGACTAAAGTAATAATATAGGTCTGTACTCTTGACACGGAACTGCGACCGAAAATGAGGAAAGAATGATGTACTTTTCGATCGCTCATGATCTCAAAGTGGCAAATACATACTTTCCTCATTTAGAAACGTGGTAACATCCACGTAAAACAGTCCGAAGCCAAATTGACCATGCATTTGTGCTCTAATCAGTAACATGGTTCGTAAGGTTTCAGTTGAGATGCGGTAAGGGCCGTTTACGGCCTCGAATCCGTAGATTATTGATATTCGGAAAGCTAACTTTGTGGAACTGGATTTTAGACTTTATGCGATTGGCATGGCGAAATGAAGTAATGCATGAAGAATGGAAAGTGTCTGCATTATTTCCAATATTCAAGAAGGGTAAACGGTTGAAATGTGAGAATTATCGCGTTATAGCTCTCCTTTGCACAGCATAAAAGTTACTATGGTACATTATCTTGGAAAGAATTACTCCTCTGGCGGAGTTGGAATACATTCTTTGTAAAAGTGAAACACCTCAAACCAATATTTTGTTCTGACAATTAAATCAAATTTTGCATATTCAGATGATATCTGTGTGATTAGATTACATGGCAATGGAGTGAAACAGATACTTGATCCACTGGAGGTGTTCAGCTTCAAATATCTGATTTCTAGTTTTAGAGACCAAGACGCAATTGATTTCAGTAGTGGTAACCACACGTTTGATGGTGTGATGAGATTCAAGCATCTTGGATGTCTAATTACCCACGATAATAGTGTGGGAGAGCTGACTAAATATTTAATTTTTTCTTAATTGAACTAAATATTTCATATTTTGAATTTCATAACATGCCAAAATAAACAAGAGTAACTACGTCACGCGTAGTTTCTTTTGTTTTTTTTTTTTGCTTAAATAAGTATATAATTCTCTTGAACAGGACTGTTCTTGTGCTTTTTGTTATAAATTTTGAAATTTAACTCAATTGAGATTAAAGTGGGTTGGAACGGTAAGCTCCACCATACATTCTAGTTGCGTAAACATTGACTTAAAGTGTGATATTCAAGTTTTAAATTAATTTTTTTTTAAAATTCTTAAATATTTTAACATTAACTGGTTCTGTTAAAATTTACAAAAATTATATTGTTTCAACAGATTCACCTAATTTGATTTGATAAGTTTAAAATAATTGTAAGTTTATAAAATGTTTACAGTATTTAAAAACAATTTAAAGCTATTATCTTGAAAATAAAAATACTTTTAAATATAAAATTGTGTAGTGATGAGTGGAATCAAAACACAAAAATTTATATAAATTTTTAAAAAGAAAAGGTATATTTCGTCCCGCATCATCTTTTTTAAAGAACAGTTTAATATTTAAGTTTATTTTCAAACGTTAGTAATGTGGAATTGTATTTTAACCATTTTTATGTATCTTAAAAAATTTTAGGCCTGTAAATTACCTGCAAAATTTTATGGATGATATCGGGCAAGTCAACGATGAAATCGATCAATGTTTCATACCATAAGTTCTTATAAATATCTACTACATATGAAAAACATATTTATGCTATCAACACCTGTCGCATATTGAACACAATCTTTATAGAAATACTTATCAAAAGAAATTTTTATCTTCTATTTGCTTGAATTTTACTCACAAAAATTATATTTGTAGCACAATAAATAAGTGAACATTAAAATATAATCATGAGTTTTAAATGTTTTAGTCCCAAAATTCTTAATAACAATAAATAAATAATAAGTAAATTCATAAACCAAAACTGGCTTGTATATATTATATTCTACATTACACAATTATCCTGGAAAATGTAGACAATAAATAAATGTTGTTACATTAGGTATAATCTCTAAAGTTCGCATGCGCTACAAAAAATATTTCGATATCGAAATTGATTTCCCCTGTTTGAAAAAGGAAAACTATATTTAGGTTTGGAAAAAACTAACCTACCTTTTTTAAATTTAGCCTTTTCAAACAAATTTTTCATACCAAAAGACATTGAACATGAAGACAATAACAGAAACCTGTTTCATATTCCAAATCTCACTTGCTTGTTCACGCAATCATCGAGTTCCCCACCCACGCAAAAATTCTGTTCGCTAGCAATTCATTTTCTATAGAACGTACGAAATATACGAAGATAATGTTGAAAAATTGAAAAATTACGGTTCAGTTTTGTGTCGGATTTCATCAAGTTTATGTTGTTACGTGTGTTGCAATAAATTTGTGTGTGTGTGTGTGATTATTTGAATATATTGAAAAATATTAAATTTGTTGAATTTTAAAATTTTCTTTGTGTAGTCATTTTATGAAAATGTCAAAATTAAAATTTTGAGATAATTTAGTGATGCATAGAATTAAAGTTTATATTGCTGTTTTATTGGCGGCATAGTATAGATATTCCAACGAATAACTTTTGTTACTGGTGAAAAAATAAAAAAAAAGTGTTTTATTTCAATATAAATACGTAAAAAAATATGTTTTTGTATAATTATAATGAAATTTTGGAATTACAGTGTATATTTTAAGTGTTCTTTTTAATCTATTAAAGAATAGTTGGACAGAAAGAAATCGTAAGAAAAACTATTTTTATATTAAAAAAGCTTGTTGAAAAAATAATTTTTCTGGGCCAAATATTTTTTTTGGTATAAATATGGTATTCTCTTCTTCAAAGGAGTAGTTATTGTAATACTTTCCCCATTGTGTTTTTATTTCGTGTGCGCTTTTGTGTTATAATTTTCAGATGAATTACATAACAATCATATTTTTATGTCTATCCAAATCCTGTGTATTATTAATAATCTTGTTACGTACAAAGAACCTTCGTTTGATTTTCTTGATGGAATTCTCTGATAGTTAATCTTTTCCATATTTCTGAAATATTTATTTAACATAATATAAGCGAGTTATAAATTTAAAGTGTGTTATCAATTTTATCGAATCAAACAGGTGATACCTACAAATAATTACGTATCTCGTATTTTTGCCAGGTTACTTCTATTGTAAAGTTGTAAGGAGAAATTCGCATATTTCAAAACAAATAATCACACAGATTTGTACTAGCTACACTAATATTTTAAGGGAAACATTTGAAGATGGAAATATTATTGCTGAAATAACAGCTTTCTTATGTATGTATGTATATTAATTTCCTATATATATATATTATATATATATATATATATATATATATATATATATATATATATATATATATATATATATATATATATATATATATATATTTATATATATATGTATATATATATATTATATATATATATATATATATATATATATATATATATATATATATATATATGTATATATATATATATATATATATATATATATATATATATATATATATATATATATATATATATATATATATGTATATATGTATATATGTATATATATATATATACATACACACACACACACATATATATATATATATATATATATATATATATATATATATATATATATATATATATATATATATATATATATTAATGGCATATAAATTAATATATCATACTGTCGATTGATTTCTGTTGGCAAGGCAAGTTTTTTTTGTTTTTATCTCTACAATCTTTTTAAGGAGTTGGAGGCACTTTCAATCACCTTACGCCATTACATCCATATCGAGGACGTACGCTATAGGTCCGATTTACGTAGAACTATCTGCACATTGCATAGCTCCATGACAGCCTATAGTACTGACATGGAAGATGGGTTGGCCCATGAATTCTGCACTCCAAGGGGGGTCATAGATGTGTTCATTCACACCACCGATCGTAATCGTATGGTGAAAAATCCCTTTTGCATCCTATCGGGTTTCGAACCCGGTACCTCCCGCTCCAACTGCCGCAGCTTTAATCACTGCGCTCTGGGCAGTTAAGCAACTTTTATGCATCAATTTTAGGCATTGGCTTAGAGTTAAACTTGGTTTTAGGCAGAAATATATACATCCTTTAAGTAGAAATTTGTATTTAAGTGTCAGTTTTATTTATTTTTTATATTATATAAAAGAATTTTGGGATGCAAACCTAAACTAGAAAATCTGTTTAAAATATGTAAATTCTGTCATAATTTGATACCAAAATATGAAATTGTAACTATTTTTGGCTCTTAATTAAAAGTTGGAAGAACTTGAAATGTCGATTAGAGACTTTACTTTTTTTGCGGTTTTCATTGTTGACTCGTAACAAATATACCCGTACCGTGTCAACAATCTGAATCCATCGGTTTCGATCACGAGCTAGCTCTTTATAGTGTTGCAAACAACCAGAAGATGTTAGATCACTCTGTACACCGTGGAGCCATCTTCGCCGACACAGACCTCTTCGCCTACCAAAAGGCGGATCTTCCTTCAAAGATCATTGTATCATTCAGTTCGGATCCACATATAGAACGTGACCGAGCCAGCGTGTTCGCTGTCCTTTTATTTTATATTTCGTACTCATCCGCCCAACCCTCGCATCCATACGTGACAACGGGTCTGATCACCACATTGTATAATTCAGCTGATCCATATTTGCAAAATATTTTGATTTCAGAAGTGGACGAAGAGGATATAAAGCTCGATTGCCAGCGGCAAGGTGAACCTTGATATCCTTTCACAAACTCTTATCGTGAATAATGAGAGAACCAAGATACTTGAATCTCACTACTCCTTCAAACGTGTGGCTACCACTACTGAAATCATTTGCGTCTTGCCACTACTGAAACGGAAGCTGAACTCTGTTCCAGTGGATCAAGTATCTGTTACATTTAATCCAATTACACAGATATCATCTGCATATGCTAAAAGATGATTGGATTGTCGGAATAAGATATTGTCCTGTGGTGTTTCACTTTTACAAGGAATGTATTCCAACATGCGATTAAAAAGTATCGGATACAGCGCATCTTCTTGTCGAACACCAGAAGTAATTGCAAAAGTTTTCTATAGCCTGTTCTCAACTTTAACACAGCATTGTCATTTTACACAGATAAACATATTTTTTCGATATTCCTCAGGCGCATACCATAGTCTCTCTCGGTTGATCGAGTCAAAGGCTTGCTTGAAATCTATGAATACCTGGTGTACATCGCGAGATGTTTCGAAACAACTTGATCAGTGACTGATCGATTTGGACGGAATCCCTCTTGGTAATCACCGATAATTTCCTCTGCCGGAGATGTAATTCTTCCCAAAATAATGCATGACAGTAACTTGTATGCTGTGCAAGGAGAGCTATACTGCGATAATTTTCGCACTACATGGGATCAATCGTTTTGAATATTGGGCATAGCGCGGCCACTTTGGATTCTTTGGGCATAACTTCATTTCGTCAAGCCAATCGAATAATGGCGAAAAGACAGTTCCACAAAGTTAACTTTCCGAATATCAAGAGCTTTGAATTAATGCAATCAGCTCCCGGTGTACGATTTTTCTTTAGTCTCTTCATGACTATGGTAAATTCCTCATATGATGGATCCTCAATGAACAACTCTGCGGTCTGTATTTGAGAGTATTCAAACACAGCTATATACAGCTGTGGAACATTAAGTATGTCAGAAAAATGTTTACGCCATGTATCGAGTACCGCATCGACGTTAAAACAGAGGTTTCCATCCTGGTCCCGAATGGCAGTTGACCGAGATTTTAAGGTATGGTGCAATTCGGTAATTACTTTAAAGAAACCACGCGAATTGTGCTCATTGCTGAGTTATTGTACTCTTAAGACGTTAGCCTTCCACCATTCGCGCTTCTTCAGCCTACAAATTCGTTTGGCTGTCATCCTACACACTTAAAAATATTTTTGATATACAATGCAAATAGCATCGCATATACGTCCAACATATGGTTACTTCGAATTTAAATACAAACTTTGTATCGAAAAGTCAGTTGAAGTTATTAACGTCGATTTGCAAAATTCAAAGCATGGTTTAAATCGGATTTAATTTCAATATATTTCGCATCGTTATCTGCAGAGGGATGCAAAATAGCTTTAAAAATTAAATCGATGCTATTTACATTAAAAACCGCGGTGTAATGTAAATTGTGTCACTAATTGTTTGGATGCTAGTTACATGTTAAAGTTAAATTCAAATCAGGCTTGTAACGAATGAGAATTCAAATTTATTTGCATCTTAATATTTGAAGAGAATCAAAATTGCTTTGAAAATATTACGATGTTATTTATATTGAAATAACCAATGTAAAGTAATTTGCTATAGAAAATTATTCAAAATTTATTATTTATAAGGAACTGGTTCAATAAGGCATTAAACTTCTTGCAATTTTTTTGTAAATTTTATTTAATTTTACATTAATATTTTCTTTTAGATATACATTTTTATAAATATTTTATTACTTAAATTAAATAACTTTCCTCTGAGGATGAAAAATCCTTTTTTATAATTAAACTCACTTCGATAAATGCAAGTTTATATACTGGAGCCCACTGTTTTAATTTATTTGGCCTATATTAATGGTCAATTTGTAATAAAAGTTGAGGTTCTGCAAAATTTTTAGATTTCCTTTTCTAATAAATATATTATTTTGTTCTTAATGTTTGCAATCGTGATATAAAATAAATAGCCTCTATTTAATTTTCTATTGTACAGCAATTCCTAAAATAATAAAAACAGTTGGCAATGATTAGGTCAAGCTTACAATAAAATTTTTGTAAAAGTGAAATCAATTTTAAATATAGGTACATTATTAAGTTTTAGATTTCTTACAATCCCTTCATAATCCACCGATTTAAATTGAGGGAATAATTCAATCATAGCACATACCAATGATTGAATGTGAATAGGTTCAGAGTAGTATGTAAACCTTTTAACCAATAAATTGACACTTCCCTAACCGCTGCTCTTCTTTCCATGTCAGATAGTCCGTGCAATTTCTTCGACGCATGTTTTTTTTTATTTCAGAGGAAAAGAACTCTTTCGATGCACAATTGCATCGTATAATAAAAAATCAGCCACGTTGTTCCTCCATGTTTTTCATTTTTAAAATAACTCGAGATTTTTTTATTTATTTAAAATAAATAATTAATGAAAAATATATAGATACCTGATATAGTTAATCTTCGTACTCCTAAACTAGTCCATTTTTGGTAGACGAAATGCAATTTTGGTTACAATTTTATTTTGTAATTCCATTGTTTTAATTGTATAACTACTTGATAAATAATTTATTTAATTGAAATAATACTTTTTTTCACTCACTTAATTTTTGTTTTTTAAATATGAAATATTATTTTAACTATAAAATAAAACCACGGTCGCGATAGTTTTATTAGATTATTGTTCAAACGAAATAAATTTGGAATTCGTGTGCTTCGATTCAACATCTAACGAGGACTAAAACAAACAAAGTTAAATTTTATTAACCCAATCATTCCAATAGGACGTAGGTTTTTAAAATATAGTCAATACCTAGATAAAATATAATTAAGAGTACAATGGGTTAATACATTTTGCTGTAACATTTTTCTGTATTGCGTTATATTATAAATTGTTTGATTTTTGGACCACAGATTTCGATTTAAATTGAATATGAAAACCATGTGTGGCGTTAATTGTATTGTAATAAGTTTTCGATGCAAGCAAAACATGAGTTTTAGATGCAATTACATCAAAAACAGTTTCGATTTATTCTTTGTATCTAATTATGATACGCGATTCCTTCGTATGTGCCGCGATGCAAGATTTACAACGAAAATCGCAGCAAAATTTCTAAGAGTGTAGCAAGAACTGCTTTATTTCTTCTTGTAATTAAAAACTGAGTCTGCGGTCCATATTGGGCTGTATTTCGTTGCTCAATAGCAAGAGGAAACTCCTCATCAAACCAATCATTTCTGGGCTTCGTTTTTACTATACCGAGAATGTGCTGGGCAGCATCGAGAACCGAGGTTTTCAATACTTCCCAGACACTGTTTACATCATCAGATTGGTATTTAGATCGCAAAATGCTATTGCTGACAAGATCTTGATATTTTCGTTGCGTTTCTTCATTTATCAGATCTCCACTACTGTCTGTTATGATAGATACTGTAATCGATAAATAATATTGAAATTTAATCGACTCAAGTATCTATTGTTTCGTTTATAATAAATTGCAGAAGTAGCAAAATTATTACATGGTATGCAGTAATTTGTATGCAGGCAGAAAAACGTCAGAAGTATTACTATTGGGATATTATTAATATTAATAACAGAAATCAAGATCATTTTGACAATCGAACTATTCGATCTATGGGATAAATTTATAAATAAAAATGGCGAAATGAACTACTACGGTAATAACAAATAAACATCATGCAGTTGCTAACAAAAACGTATGCACTATGTAAAATACGAATCTCACATTTCGAACAAGAAATATTTAACGGCTTCGGTAATATGTATTATTAACTATATTTATAGCATAAATTCAGAGATCATTATACATAAGTACTGAGGGTGGGAGCGTCCATGTCTTACAAATATTTCTTACTAAACAAGAAACCCATATAATACCATCACAGTCACCAGAGATTTTCATAAGAGTTGACTACATTTGGTTGGATGGCTGGGTTGACGACCCGAATTTGTAAAAACCTAAATGTAAAAAATGTCAATAAAAAAAAATCGAATAACAAAATAACAATGAATCTCAGGAAATTAGCCGCGTTATGCTTTAAAATGGCTGATCGCTTAAAATGCGAAAATTATCGCGGTATAGCGCAACTTTAAACATCATACAATTTACTGTAGTACATTATCTTAGGAATAAAAATTCTGATTGTCATATATAATTCCCCTCCGGTAGGGGAAATTATATATGACAATCAGGGAGTCTAATTCCGTCCATATCGGTTAGCCATTGAACAAGTTTTTCCTTTACGTATATGATTATATCCAAGTTTAAGGCTTATACTCGGAATTCCTAAATTATATGACACTGCTCTCCAGTTGCTGGATAGAGTTCAGCGGCGTGCCATCCGAATAGAATCAGCAACTGGAAACTTCAGTCTTATGAAAGATCTAGACAGCCTACAACACCGCAGAGATGTTGCAGAACTCTGCGTGTTCTATAAATTGATAAATGGTAAATATTCTGCAGAATTAAAGGAGAAAATACCATCATTTATTACGCCAAGACGGGAAACACGAGGAATGCTTAATGTACATAGGTTTACGGTGAAGTTGCCGAAACCTCGAACTGAAGATGCAAAGCGTGAATTTATTTATCGAACATCTAAGAAGTGGAATTCGTTATCCGGTTTTCAGTTTCCGTTTTAGTATAAAATGCACGAGTTTAAGGCAGACATCAACCTTTACTTGAAGGTTCATGCATTGAATGCAGGACCTCTGACAGTTACAAGGAACTAGGGCAGTCTAAAAATCCGTCCTGTAACCAATTAAAACTAAACGTAAAAACAAAAAACAGATGTACTATTTGTGAAACTTTTTAATCTTATTTTAGAATACATTCTTCATTAGAGTTTTTGTTTGTAATCATCTTTGGGGCTCAAGGCAATAACAACTCTTTCACGCTTGGATATTTAGTCACCGTTTCCACCAAATTCATTTATTCGACGTATGGAATGCACAACGAATTCTGACAACGTGTTACTCTTTATCATGTTTAAAAGTTAAACATTAATAAATTATAGAACCGATAATTAAAATTATACCTTTTTATTTATGAAAAACACTATTTTATCTGTGTGTCGAAATACCAATGAAATTAAATTAGAAACCCATCAATATTTAAAAGTAATCCAGTTAAATTGAAAACATAGGCAGTACAATATACAACTGATTTGTAATGAGATAAACGTCACTATCAAAAGAAAGACAAATACATTTTTTTGACTTTGATATTCTTTAGTGTACTTATAAGCTGTATTAGTTATTTGTTGTACACAGTGGTAAGTCTACACTATCGGTTTAGAGGTAAAATTAATTATTAATTGTTGAAAAAAGTGTCGATGCACATAGTACATGTTATAAGATAATAAATTAGAACACTAATCGGTAATAAATTTTTTCTGCTAAAACTCTATAGTTCATGTATTATTACTTGTACATATGTTTGTTTTTAATATTTTAATTTATAATTCAAATAAATTGTATTGTTTATTTTGGTGAATTGCGTGATACGAGGTCATAAGGCATACTAGTATTATTGCTCTTATGTATATCTTTCAGTATCAATAAAAATAAATTGTTTCCGATTTTGTTTTTGTACACTTAAATCGGTATGTTGCATTGTACATAATATAGTGATATTTTTGTGACATTTTGTGATGTTTTAGTGATATAATGATTTTGTCAAACAAAGACCTGCGGGAGTAAAAACGCACTATCCGAGCAAAGAACTCCAAACACATTCTTATGAAATTTTTTTCTGTAGCAACAACTACATGATTATTGTACAAATACATAAATAGTTTAATGTCAAAGTAAAAAACTAAAACCATTGTTGTTTTTTGTGTTTTAATGATAATTAACCATATAATAATTAGTAAATTAAGAAATACTTTATATATAAATATAATATATATATATATATATATATATATATATATATATATATATATATATATATATATATATATATATATATATATATATATATATATATATATATATATATATATATATATATATATTTATATATGTATGTATATATATATATATATATATATATATATATATATATATATATATATATATATATATATATATATTTATATAAAATATTTTTTAATTTTTAAAGGCCAACAGGGTCATGGTCACAGTCTTTTGGGATATACGCAGCATAACCAACATCGATTACATTCAAAAGAGGAGAACAATTAACGATGAATATTTCCGCAACTCAATCGTATCAACGACCTTTTAAGAAAAACGACCGCTTTTGTTGAAGAAATATGTCTGTTCCATCAAGACAAATGGACGTGTGTGTAGTTGTCAAGGGTAAAATCCATTAATTATGCCTCTAATTGCTTCTACATTCGCCATATTCTCCACATTTAGCCCCCTGTGACTAAAAAAGTTTTCCAACTTGAAGAAATGGCTGGGTGGAAAAGATTCGGCAGTAATAAAGAGATCATCGATACAACAAATTCCTATTTGGAAAGGTTGGAGAAATCGTATGATAAAATTAAACATTGGACAAAGTGTATCGAACTAAAAGGTGACTACGTTGAAGAAATGAAAAGTAAATTTTTTTTTTGTCGAAAATATTACTTGTTTCATTTTAACCAGACTTATCCCTTCGACTTCGTAAACACACTTCTCCTAAAGGAAATAGTTTTCTGTTGTTTTCCTCTACGTTCGAGGAAAAAACGAAAGCTCAACTTTGTGTTTCGATTTGTTATACTTGGGTTATAATACACATCGACTAAAATTAAACAATTAAATATTTGCTTTTTGAGCAATAGAAATCAACTATTACTTTTACCAAAATCTAATATTCAATATTTCGTTACACCATTTGCATGTATGTAAACACGTAATGATTGTGGTAGTTATTTAAAACAATTGTTAAAAATTAAATTGAAAGATTATGTTATTTTCAAAATGTCAACATCTAAAATAATGAATTAGGATCAACAAGTATTTGTTTATTTTTATTTATCTTTGTCTAACTGTTTCACCCAAGACAATTATAATGGAAACTTTTTGCTTTAATTGTATTTCTACTTTAAGTAATCGAAGTTTATTTCAGTTTTGTTAGAAAAAGTTTTGATTTCACTTATCCTGGCAATATAGCTCACATGCATATATTAACAAAAAATTGTATTTGTTAAAATTTTAATTGGTTTAAAAATATTCATTAAAATTATTTTTATAGGTGTGTTATCATTAACTAACTCTTCATGTTATATTTTCAAACTTATGTATTAATGTTAAAATATATTTTTGAGTACTATGACGTATGGAACATGGGAAATCTATAAATTTACTATCATCTTTCTACTGCACTGCTAAATAGTTATGTTGTTAAAATAATTAAAAAAAATAAAAATATGGTTGTAAAATATTAAATTTGTTCTTTCTTTCCATAAAATATTTAATTTAGTAGCTCACGTACGTATGTACATATACGTACATTTGTCTATAACCTAAACAAAATCTTTTCGAGACTCTAGAAGAAAGAACGGAAAACCCTCATCTAAAAGAAAATTAAAAGCGGTTCAATAATTTTTACTTAAATGAATAATTATATTTCTACTTTTTGAGCTTATTTCGTATTTTTATTTTAGCTAAATGTTATAAGACATGGTAAAATTGATTTTTTAATTTTTAATTTTAGATTATACAGAGCAGCACGTGCGGCGTACCATATACGTACCATGCCATTCGGGTTTATGTAATACATGTAACAAAACATAATTTTCATTGATTTTCAATTTGGGTAAGCTATAAATAAACTAATAACATTTTATTTATTAAAGGATATTCTATATGAATACGTATATTCTTGTGGACTATATGTTTCAGTAGGATTTTCAAAATACATATTTATTTTATAATTTCTTGCAAATATTTTCAAAGCCTAATCATTCTACTGAATTTTTGTGCACCAATTATAAATAAATATAATAATCAAATAAAGGTCCATCAATTTTATTTATAATTGCTTTGCATATAGTAGAATAGATTAAATGGTGAAAATACAACAAATGTTAGCGAAGAGGATGATTTTTCTTAATGATTTGCGAATGGATATTAATCAAATTTTTGCCTTATTCTTTGGTAGATAATAGCAAAAACCGAAATTTAATGATAAAATCGATTGTTTGAATTCACGTTGAATATATCCTAAAAATGTCTAAACCTCAATATTGTATGATGTATCCTCAAAAATTAAAAAGTAATTTAAATTTAATAATTTTGTTTTTAGGAATTTCACTAGATTAAATATTTTCTTATTTTGCAATATTCGCTAATTGCCTATGAATATTAAATGTAGAACATTATTTTTTTTCACTCTTTTGAATTAATATAGAAAGTCAAATTAAACCACCTTGTTTATATATATTAGCCACGTGATATTGTTGGAAAAGTTTTTGAATTGTATTTTTCGAATTGCTTTTGCTTGAGTTGTTGTTGTTGTAATTGGCTCGGCGAATTTCAATTTGATGATGTCGTCATTGAATGTCAGTGCGATCGAAAATATCAAATCTATCTTATTAAACATATGCTACCGGACTTGATGTGTGTACCTGTGCTATATTCGTATATGTAGTGTTTTATCGTGCAACGCGACATTACAAGAACTTAACTCGAAATTTTTCGATTTATTTGACTGTGTCGTTAATTGTACATCATAAACGTGTGATTTCTTTGAACGGCAACAATTAAATAGCTCAAAATCGAAAAATTCTTAACCGACAAAGAAGCTTTCATGATATTGTGGTGAGTTTCTATTGTACAAATAGAAAATAAAATATTTTATATTTGGTTACATATCTTGCTTTTGTCTGGGAAAAAGTTAAACATACAATTTTCAAAAGTGAAAAAGAGGCATAGAACTTTGGTAACATGAAGGCAACATGATCTTAAGTAGCCTTTAGTAATTTTTCAACATGTCTATCCATGACATGCGACGTTCCTTTTAGTGGAATTTAGAACAACTTTAACATGTCTTGTAGTTAGTTTTTATCAAAGCATCCTAAATAATACAAGCAGCAATGTTTGTATATTAAGGAGCTTTGGTTTGTATGTACGTATTATTGACTAGGTGAAATTATAAAATAATGCATATACAACTTCAGTTTTTATTACAATTTTAACGGATATAAAATATTTATAACAGAATTAAAACAAAAACCCAGTGCTTCACGCACCGAAAATAGTGTTTTGTTGACACAAAGGTTTACATGCTTAGAGCACAACAAGCATATGTTGTTTTTACTTCAGTAAAATGATTGTTTGAGAGAACTAGTAACGCCATCTGTAACATATTGGATATATATATATATATATATATATATATATATATATATATATATATATATATATATATATATATATATATATATATACGTGTGTGTTTGCAAGGGAGTGTGTGTGTTGAGAGAGTATTGTTAGCAATTGCTTTATGAACTTAAGCTCATCATGTCGTCGACATGAAGTATGATTTCTTCAATTTATATTTTTTATTGGAACACCCATTATATTTTTTTCGAATTCTGTTTCTTATGCGATCATTAAGTACAAGAAAACCATTGTTTGTTATAAACCGCAATCAACAGTTTATTTGACACTCCCAATATTAACAATTTAATTATTATTAATTAGTCACTTTGGGACCAAATTAAAAGTTGAGCTTTACTATTTCTATATCGTCTACGTCAAATACATGTAAAAGCATTTTAATATTTATATACATACAAACATACATACATATATATGTAAATGGATCGTCTCAAAATAGATTTTCAATAATATAGAACACACATTTCCTCCAAACCTTTAATTACATTTCCAATTTTTATTTGATTAAATCTGAAAATTATTTTTAGTCTAAATCAATATAATCCAAAAATAAAAAAGATGAATAAAAAAACGAATGTGGTACGAGCAAGTCCTTCTTATGATAGAGATTGTGGTTTAGATTTTTGTTTGAATATGTATGTACATACTTGTGTGTGAATGTATACTTTTTGCGGTATGTTAGGTGTTAAATTTGAGTTTTTTGTTTAAAAAAAGGTCGTAGTTTTAATTTTATCTTAACACCAATCGGGTATATAAAATAAAAATTATAGAGCAAATCTAATTTTAGTGTATATATGTTTGTTAAGTAATTATTTTACAATTTTAGAAAATTTGAGAAACTAAATATAACTTTTTTCCAAAGTAATTTAAGGTTTTCTCCACCTCACAGGAACTTGTATTCCTCAAGTTTAGATACACAATTACTTTGGCTGAGTTGGTTCAAATGCGCAGTTGAAGCAAATAGAGATATGAATTTTATTGATTTTAAAAAGAGGCGATTGTGACAGAATCGAACAAATTTTATATTTAATTTTAATACTTTGCGAAAAGGTTTTATACTTTACAATGAATAATTTATATTTAGAATAATAGATCTTTGTATATAACATATAAAAACAATTTTGTTTATCAACGAAAATAGCATGGAACTGTTGAACATATATGTAGAACAATATCGAAATTCAAATGCATTGGTATATCGAAATCAAATAATAAATTTAAAAGACGTTCGATTTTGGTTGCATCAATGTTTGCCCAATCGACATTTCAGGCTATATGGTTCATGTGGCTCATGTGGTCGTGAAATGACATATATATTTAAACAGAAATTTAACTTAGCACGTAGCTCAATATTATCGTAGTAACTAATCATGTTCTTTATCCGAGTATTAATTTTTATGATGTGTTTATACTAATGTGTGTGATTTTGTATTTATTACAGCATTTCTCGCGTGACATACAAACCAATCTACTCGCTGTGGTCTTAAAGTATAGTATTATAGCCAATGTGTAATTACTTTCGTGCTAATATGATTATAAGTGTTAATAATTAATAATTACCATTTATCATAACATTCTACTAACTAATACATTTAATAGAGCAATACAGGAAGTACATCCATGTAGATATATTTTACATTAGTACTAAACACTCGTTCTGGCCAAATTGATAAAATAAATCGTTGAAGGTTGGTACGTACTACGTAGTATAAAAAATTAAAAAAGGTTGGTTTTATGTGATATAGTTAATTATTAATTTTATTTTAATAAATTAAATTTATATTAAAATTTGTGATTTGGACACTGTAGCAATAGTCATTGATCTCTTAATTAATAAGAAAAAACATCTTTATTAAACTTAAAATAATAATTTAACTAAAATTATGAACATTTTTATTCAAAATCGAAATATGTACAGTGGCTTAAATCGTGATTATTTTACCATATTGGCCGAAAAGGGTTAATTGGTATGTTCATTCATGTCAAATTGCGTTTGTGTTAAATTTATTGAACGTTTCACAAAACACCGGATTAACATAAGAAACAATATCTCGGTTTGTGGTTAATTTAAGGTTAGGATAACTTTGATTTGTTCTAGAATGTTTGTTGTTAGTCAATATAGTTCTTCCATTTTAAATTGAACTTTAAATTTTTTTTACTTGATTAAATCATCTTTTGATTAAAAAGACAATTCAAACATTAAAATTATATGTACAGGTTGGATCTATAAATTAATTATTTATTATATTACACGATTAAGACATACTTTTCATTAATTTATAATGATTAAATATTATTAAAACAAACAAAACAAAAAATAACCAAAAAGTTGGTGCTTAGATAACCCAAAAGTTATTTATTTTTTGACTTTGACGTTTAATTTTCTATCTACATATGCAAACATAAATCCAACAAAAATATCGAGTGTTTTAAAATGCTTCGAGAACTTAAAACAAGCAAAACAAATCTTTCCAAGAATTTGTTTGTTGTTTGGACGACGTGTTTGCACCATTTGTTCGGATTCTGGAGCACTTTATTGGAAAATTTTCTATGCTTATTATTAATAAACAGTTGGATTCGAAGTTATATGGCCAGTTCGAATTGTGCAATAATTATATGCCGAAAGTTAACGCTTATATACCCTGGTTACGTTCCTTATGGTTTGTTTTTGTAATATTTCAGTTATTGCATGTAATTAAAGTACTTTAGCACATAAATATTTTAATAATTAAATAATTTTTGTATTTTCATTATAGCATTCACGATAAAATTTTTAATTTAAAAATTATATAGAATCTGATTTATGAACATATTCATGTGTTAATTCTCATATGTATATACTTCAGCAAAAATACTGCTTTAGTAGTATAATGACAGAGTATGTATTGGAAATCCAATAGCAATGCAAATCAATTCAGATTCAGAAATTACTTTTGTTTTACGAAATAAATAGGTGGACGTGGAATGAACAATAAGATATTGTGTGGAACCAAACAATAATTAATTTATATATTAGATCCGCATAGAAATCTTAAAAATTCTTAAGTTAATTAAGAAATGTATTTGAAAATTAAGGAAATGTTGAATTAAATTAATAAAATATTATATAATAGATATTTATTTAATAAGTTACTATTGTAAATGAATCCGTTTTGATTATGGAAGTATAAATATATATATATATATATATATATATATATATATATATATATATATATATATATATATTATATATATATATATATATATATATATATATATATATATATATATATATATAAAGGGTGGTTAAATTTAAAGGGCCGATGTTGATTTTGAATAAGACACAAATTATTTTGGAAAATATTGTCAATTCTTTTTATTATGATAATATGGTATGATTCAATTATGTATGGAACAAAATATCGGCCAAAACTGAAGTTAAGTGGTTCTTCCCTAGTTTAGTTTGAGCTGTTCAGCACCTAGGCCTTTTTCTCGATTCAAAAAATTTACTTGTTATAATAAAACAGATGTTTTTTGTTAATTGCATTTATTGAATTCAATCATTAAACAAGCTAGAACCATTCATAATTTATACATAATAAAAAAATAAACAAGTAAACAAAGCAATAAGTAATTAAAAATCACTGGGTTCTTCATCCTCGACTAATTCAGGATGAATATTTGGCATACCAATTACTGGCAAATTTTTAAAAAATGCATGCAAATTTGGATCTATCAATGAAAGCAAGTCGAGAAGATCTTTCTTTTTTCTTTGCTTATACAGAGTGGCATTGACTAGGCATTTTTCAGTTAAGATAGTTTGAAAGTATTTATGCCTCTACGATGAAAATGTTACTTTTTTAACGGTTCGTCTTCGTTTAGAGTGACTTTATATTCAAGACATCCAAACTGTTCTTTGGAAAACCTTAACCATTTAACCTCTCGCTAAATGAATTTTTCTCCATCTTGATTGAATTTCTCGGTATAAATCTTCCCTTAAACCAGCGGAAGAAAAAACCAAAAAAATGTTCTTGTTCCATTTCGATGATGTTAAACGATTTTGAAGTGCCACATGTTCTAACAAACTGATACCAGTCGTGCGGATGGTGAATTTTGACTCCAGTTTTTCTCTTTTTTCTTTCGATTACAGAATGGTCCGAATCGCACTCCATGTGAGTATTACCCGGTTCTAGGAACTTATGGTTAATTGTTGTAATATGCTCATTGTTTTCCAAAAATATCATGAACATTGCAGGTAAAAATAAGTTTTTGTTCTGTTCTACACAGTTATCACTATAGAGAGTGACAGTTCGCACATTTTGGGGTATTTTTGCCAAATATCTGTAGATACACGACGCGATATCATTTCCACTGCGCCCAACTTCTACTTCATGCCATATGAAACAATAAGGAACATTTGTGGCACCATCATGCACGGTTAAATTGCATGTCCATAATTGGCGTTTGTGGAAGGATATCGAGGTTTGTAGATAAGGTGTTGGCAAACATTGTTGTAGATCAAAACTGTACACTTTTAAAGTTGGATCCAAAACTGATAATTTTTTGTCGTTCTCTTAACTTTTAAAATCTAAATCAGTGTTGGTGTGGTGCCTCGTTTGTTCCAATTTTAAGATTTCGATTACATGCTGATCCGTTGTTATATCGATTTTAGCTTTTAGGACTGAACATTGATTGCACGTATCGGTCTTCAGTGCTTTGAATTTAATATTCATTTCTATAAAAGAGAAATAATAAAATTATTAGTTGAGTTAGAATAATATTAGTTAAAACAAATATTAATGTTTACCTTTGAATATATTTGAAAATTTTGAGACTAATAGGATCAGACTGTTTCTCACAATATAATTGATCCCAATGTGTAATCTGCGTGGAAATATTTCTGACTGGTGTCTCTACGAATATAATGGCTCTCGTAAGCCGGAAAACTTTCAGTATGAACCTTAACTGCATTAATTTTATCATCCGAAACCTTATTTGATGGTCTCGCAGTACCACGATGATCCGTTAATGTCAAATTTACTTTAAAAAAAACTATGTTTCACCAAAGCAACATCGAAAATCTCTGGCATATGTTAATCAATATTGTGTATCAATTTCTACATAATAATAAACAGAGTGGTTTCGGTTTCTTGGTGCCGTTGTATTTTTATTCATTTTTTGGGTCTTCTTATCTTCCACTCTAAGCAATCCAGATATAAGTAATATTCGTTGTTAATAAGAGCCCAAGTTCCAGTATTGATCAAAATAGCCTTCTGTTGTTCAAATGAAATTTTCGTTTGGCAAAGTTTTCTGCATTTTTCTAGTGGTGTACATCTTCTTTCAGAAATTTTTTTGCCCGATTTTTTATCATTAGGGTTAGCCGTGATTTCGTTTATTTTGTTTAATTATTCGTAAATATTTTCCTTTCAGCTTAGTTTGATTATCGTTTTGTTAATTGTTTTCAGCGGCCATTAGTTCAATTTCTGAATAACTCGTTAAAATATTTGATTTATCAGATTTTGCTGGAACGAAATTTGGATCTAAATCATTCAATTGTCCATTTGCAATTTCGAAACATTCTTATGGTTCGGGAATCGAATTTAACAAATCATTTATATCAGAATCTGATCTTCTTTCTACTATTGTAATAATACTTTCATTTTGAATTATTGGTGGAAAATTGTAATATACGTTAACATTGACAGGGTTTTCAATTCCTTGTTGCACTTCTGTTACTGATGGTTGGTTGGTGTCAGGGGAATCTTAAGAAAAAATACTATTGCCTTTATTCACATTCGAATAAAATAAAATTTTTTTAAACAAATAAACTGAAATACTCACTAGTAGGTTGAACATTACTTTTTTTCTCCTGCCCTGACAGTTTCAAGGCCATCTGTAACATCGTTTTTGCACGTACACTCATTTAATTTTGTTAATTAAAAACACACTAGTTTTTATTATTACACACTTAAATTAACGTCTATAAACTTTAAGTAAAACTGATACACTAGTTTTTAACTAACGGCATTTCAACGGCTATAATAACATATGTCAACAATCGAAACCGTTTTTGTTTGAGTTATAATAACTTATATCTGCTTAAGATATG
>OZ010736.1:86420537-86475537 GCA_963932295.1 Tipula lateralis | reverse complement strand
ATATGTATTTATTAATTGCTGACGCTATCGGACCAGAGACGCAACCGTCCCGAAACACAAACGTTGAGTTCCGTTCTCGGTAGCTACCTATCAATAGTTTTAGCTCACGCGGAAATTTTGCAGCTCGTTCTTCAATGTGCTCATATACTTTTGAAAATGGTTGCTTAATTGATTTGCTATAAGTTTTAAGTTGATCTGATGTTATGGCGACAGCCTCTTCGTCGGTTCCAATATGTTTTTCAGTGTCGGTATCCTCAAGCGCATCATGTGAAATTTCATCCCTAGCTATTCTTCGATATCTGCCGATGATATGTTGTCGAATCTTCCTCCGCCTACTTCATTAGCTAATGTTATGATGTTGGAGTACTCAATCGTGTAAGAAAGCACTGGGTCGTTGTTTGTATTTTGAAAATATGTACATACATTATACTACAATATATGAAAATAACCGAAAATTTAGTTGATCGCGCAATAACAAGTGAAATTGTGTAAAAAAGAAAGATTTTTTTCGATTCGCGTTAAATCTAATTCGCGTAAAAAAAGTTCGCGCAAAAACAGAATTGGGTATATATATATATATATATATATATATATATATATATATATATATATATATATATATATATATATATATATATATATATATATATATATATATATATATATATATAAATATATATATATATATATATATATATATATATATATATATACATATATATATATATATATATATATATATATATATATATATAAACAATTTTCACTTTTCATGTCAATTTTGCTATAAAAATATTGCAGTTTTTTAATTAATTAATTCTATCAATTTACTGTGGAAGCTATAAAGTAATCACCATGAAACAAAAAATAAGTAAAGACAGAATTGATAAATAATTGTTTTCTATCTCTGTTTCAAATAGATTATTATGTAACTATGTAAACAATTCTGTAATATTAAGTCCCCGTTATATTTATACCGGCAGCCTCTCACCTTGATGTTTATAATTTACATTTTTGGCGACACATAAGTGTGGCCTGCACCATACTCAGATTATAATGCATTGGCAGATTTAGTGTGTTTTACACTTTTTCTTGCCATGATTATTACTTCATAGACAATTACATTTCTTATAACCGCGGAAGGCTAATAACCGCGTTTTCCTGGAGATTCAATATTAAACAAATCTGTTGGATATTTTACATCGCGTTTTAATAAATACATAATTTTATTTAGTATACATAGTTTGTTTTTAGAAAACGAAATTAGAGTATTTAATATTTCCTTTTATCACCTTCACATTAACGCTTCTTACTTGACTGGGCCTAGAACCCATTAGCTTTGTTGCTATAGAAAATTGAAATCAGAATTCGATTTGATTCGTAATATTTCGTAATTACACTTTTTTCTGTTTAGCAGTGGTCTTTTTTATAATACTTTTACATAGGTGCTTTAAAAGCTTGGCCGAAAGGATTGCGAATTACACATAAACGTTGCACTTTAAACGTTGTATGAACCTACAGTGAAGTTTATAAGATGCGTTTATGAATCTTAAAAACTTCACTATAGGTTTATACTACCTTTAAAGTCTGGTAGTTTTAAGAAGATAAGAACACAATACTACCATATAGATTTAGATTTATTAATAATATCACAATACTACCATTAGATAGATTTAATGGTATAGTATTGTGATATTATTTCATCTCAAAATATTGCTCCTATACCAACTGTAACTATTTTATTTATAGTTGATTTTCAAAAGTTTGAAAGAAAGAGATAGAAGATTACTGTATCTGTCTTATGAAATAGACATTTTTTTTGTACCATAAAATTTGAAATTTGTATAGATCAGTGATTAGTACGCTGAAAAATTAAAGATATGAATAACCTCAAATTATGCGTAACTGCTTGTAATTACTCAAGAAAACGATGCGTCTTGAAAGCGATTATGATTCAATGTGATTTGATAAATTAAATCTGCTTTCGCATTGATTTATTGTTTTGGAAAGTGTTAGAAATCACACACAACACGTGAAAAAAGTCACAGCAAATGATTTGGTTTTTTACGTTGCTTTTTTTATTTTTATTTTTCGCATGGTTCATTTCGTTTTGTATCTGATGATTTATTTGTATATTTTTGTCAGATTGTAAAGTTCGGATGAATAGAATTTAAATAATTTAATTATGTGAAAAAATATTTAAGTAGAAATATAGTTATTAATATAATATAATTAGATAAATATACATGTTTTAATTAACATTAATTTGGTTAGGTTAATTTAAATTATATTTCTACTAATGCCGAATTACGATTGGGGTTCTATAATTAAATACTTATTTAAATAATAAATGTATACAGCTAGGTAACACAAAAAAAACAAAGTAATTATTTTAAATCTTATGTTAACCTGAAAAATATTACAAAAAATTAATTCTTAAAGCAGGCTACTGCATTTTAACTACTGTTATTAAAAAAAAATCAAATTGAAATGAAATGTGCTTTAATATAAGAAGTAGAAAAACCGTCTATCATTTCCAAAAACTACGAAACGATGTTCTAAAAAATCCCAAACGAGTTACGTATATGATTCAAAGAATAAAAATTTAAAATAAATATTTGAATATAAATAAAAAATAATTAGATAGAATTTATAACAAAAAATCATATATCAAATTCTGGGAAAAGGCAAACTGTCACTGAGATCTATTTCGAAGAGCTCCTATGAGATTAAAGAACAAAATCACGAATACATCACTTTTTCTTATAATTATTGATGTTTTAATTATTGATAGTCAATGGTACAATAATTTAAGTTTGCTGCTAATTTTTTTATGTTGGAATTTTAAAAGAGTACGAGGTACCTTAGTGCTACATCTTCATCGTAAGTTAACTTTGCCAAAAAGTAATAATTCTGTCATAATGCTAAAAAGAAATAAATGGAAGATAAGTAAATAACCATCGTACATAATGAATACACTACTTTGTAGTTGTCCAAACCTAAAATTTCCTCAAATTCTTTACAATTGATTGAGTATACAGTTAAAGTTGGAGCATCAGACAAGTATATCTAACAACTTCTTTTGCTAAAATTTCGGTCAGTTTCCGGTCTAGCACACTTATAATAATTATAATTATATACAATTAATGATAGATTTTCTAATTAAAAACCCTAAACAATTAATTCGAATCCCCAATAATACACTTGTTGGTTTCAATTTAACCAATTAATCAAAAACAAATTTATTTCTTATTGCTTTTAATCATCAATCAAAGCCAATCTAAGTAATAAATAGCTCAAACAAAACGTTTTAAGCCATACGGATAATAAAGGTTTACGTATAATTAAGTTTATGCCGTTGCTTTGCTTACTAGTGTAAATCATTAACTTAAATATAAACAACGAGTTATATCAATCAAGTGTTTTATAGATGTGTATATGCATATAATATATATATATATATATATATATATATATATATATATATATATATATATATATATATATATATATATTATAAATATATATATATATATATATATATATATATATATATATATATATATATATATATATATATGTATATATATATATAAATATATATGTACATACATATATATATATATATATATATATATATATATATATATATATATATATAAATATATGTATACACATATATATGTATATATAATATATATATATATATATATATATATATATATATATATATATATATATATATATATATATATATATATATATATATATATATATATATATATATATATATTTATATAGAAACAGATGAAGGATAAATACATGTTATATAATTTGATTTCATTATTTTCTTTCTTCTATATACACGATATCAATCAAGCTAAAGTTGTATTTTACGAATACTACTTCTTTACTCCTCCATATAAATAAATCTTAAATCGATTGGTTTATCGCCTTAATTGATGATATGAACATTTCTAAATATATGTATTTGTTTACTCGTCTAATTCTGGATCTCGTCTAATCCTTACAATAATCACAAAATAACTTTACACTTAAGTATACTTATATGAGATACTGTATATACTTGTAGAGTCGTATTTAAATAGAACTTTTTCACATCAGTGCAAAAATATGGAAAAATTGAATTTAAAAATGTTTTCCTTCAAATTAAGTTTAAAAACGAAAAACCATAAACAGGAAATTATTAAAAATACATTTTTTAAAAAGCATTAATTGTTATGTATTTATTTACTTGTAAAATAAACAAAAATTTATAAAATAATTTAATAAGGAAATTAAATTTAAATTGAATGAGAGATAGGGAAAACAAAATGAAAACCGTTTGTGTATACAATCAGAGAATATGGATTTTTAAATAAAATGGAAATTAAATAACAAAAAAAAAATTGTTTTTAAATTATAAAATACAACAAGTTATTTGATTAAATTATTCGTGCTGAATTTTTCAATGTTGTATTATCCATTTATTATTTTTGTTAAGTAATTTTCTTTCAGATGGAAATGGTAAAATATTTTTTACTTTCCATAGTTGATAATTTTGTGTTTAAATTAAATTATTAATGGCTCTCGGCAGGTGAGAGTATGGTTTTTGAATAGAATTTTATTTTAGATAATACTGGCGGAACATTTTAAATTTTCCGTAAATATATGTATGTATTTGTTATTTCGACTATTTACAATATTTACACTAAAAATAATTTCACATTTTTAATTCAAAATTGGAAAAAAATACCTTTGAATATTTTAATTTACTGTTGTGAAATATGTTTTTTCCAGTCAAATTATCGACGTCCGATTAACGTTTTATTAATCAACAACATTTTACATTTCCAGGACTGTTACGTTCTACCTGTAGGAATTATTGATAGATTTGTTAAAACTAAGACTAACTACTGTCAGTTGGTTTTCGAAGTCGTACAGTTAGTCAAAAATTGATTTTATTCAGTGGTTACAACTGTTTTTTGAACCAGTATTCCGGTTAATATAATTCGGAGAAGGCGAGAAAGATGCAATCCAACTGCTATTCTTGCTCTTATTTTTAAAGGTTTTGTGCTATTCAACTTATTGCTAGTTTTTCCCTGTCTGAACTGTATTAACCAGTTTGGGGCCCTTATACACTTTTAACGATTAACATTTTGATAATGCATTTTGTTATAAATCGATAATGCTATTTTAACCTTGTATACGCTAAGAAGGTCTAACGTGTTTAGTCAGTTCAATGATATGAAGTACTACTGTCTATACAGTATTCAATCTACAATGCATGGGAAATAGTGGTTATACATAGTGATAATGCCATTGAGGTAATATTATAATGAACACACACCGTTTTTGATGTACCATTTTTATGTAAGATTACTATCCAAGCCTAATCTTATAATTTGTATAAGAATAGTCAAGATCTGCTTCTAATAACATACACATCTTATCTTATTGCCAATGTGGCCAATATTCTAGATTCAATTGAAATTTTGCAATGAAAACCACGTATAATTTGATTTAATCTCTAACTTTTCTTTAACTATCATTAATTTTGAATCAGTCGTTCAGTCTGTGTTTTATTTTACTCAAGATCACAATAATATGAAATCAATGTTTTGGAATAGGACCGATTGAAACATTTAACGAACAGTAGGTTTATAACTATACCGTTTAGTTTATTTTGTTCTTATTCACTGAATTGATGTAATTCCATAAATTGGAACTTACATTGAAATAACAATTTGTATCTTTGAAGCGTTATTATATATTTGACAACCTGTTAATTTATTAATATTAAATTATTAAACGCACATATATTTTTTCGTTACTTATTTTTGTAATGTCAGCAGCATAAACTACATGTGACGCGCCATATCATACATCTTCGATATTTTCGGGTTTACGCACTGTACGAGCACGTTCACGTCTTGGCGCATCAATAATGAAACCAGTTTCACGAACTTCAATAAACAATAAACTTCCGTTTATTGTTTATTGAAGTTCGTGAAACTGGTTTTATTATTAACACACCAGGCACCGTTGTCGACAAAATTTTGGACAATTTTCGACCAATTATCTTTGTTTTCGAAATACATTTACATATAAATAATTACAAGGGATACCTCATCTCAATGCTATCTTGCACTGAAAGAAGTGTTATTCTTACTTATAAAATATTTTGGAACCAGTAATTTTATAGTTGGGCGTGTAAATTATACGATGTAATTAACATGAGAACACATTTTTATATACAAACAATTATATACAAACAATGTAAAATATGAACTAAAGCACCATCTGTTAACAAATCTTTTAACTATTTTATGAATTGAATTTGTGAATACACTAAAAAATTTAAGCATTAAATGAATACAGTAAACATATAAATATAATTCCGTACGAATTTTTTATAAATTTTATATTAGTTTAACTTATAACCAAATGTTATACTCGTAGAATATTGTATAAAATTTATATTACTCTATATAAATATATTGATATGTCACTGATATTAATTTCACACTCCAATGTATAAATATCTTTATATACTACAAAATATAAAGTTTATCCAATAAATGTTAATTTTTGTTTATCAGAGATAGTTATTAAATTTATATTAATTATTTATAGAAAATATTTAAATCTGGTTATCGTATAAAATTTAGTTACTTTAGTATAGAAGTTTGGAAATTCTTTATACTAGAATTAAACTCAGTTTTCAATACTGGTAAAATTTAAGGTACATTTTTGTCACATAAATAAAACAATTTTAGTTAACTTTTTAAAATCGATATATTTGAAAAATAATATTATTTGTGTTATGTTTATTTAATTATTATAAATCTTAATAGTTATAATTGATTGAAGTCTGAAAATTTAGTAAACTGGTGTTTAAGTAAGATTTATTAATTGTATATATAGGTAATAATAATACATATTATTTTTAACTTCAATTAATGATATAGTAGCCGTGTTTTAATATATGCGCTATCCAGAGCCGTGTTTAAATATTCGCGCTATCCAGAGCTCGCTATCTGGAGCGACAGAAATTTATTCTATTATCCGCCAGTGTCACTGTTAAAAAATAAATACATAAAAAACTTAAATTTTGACATTAAATGCAATGAAATTTTTCATTGTCAGGGATGAACATTAAATAATTAATATACTCATTTCTCGTAAATTTCTCTTCAAATAATAGCTGCTGGATAGCGGCTCCGGATAGTGCTCTATAAAAATAGGTAGAGTTAAAAAATTTTCTACAAATTTTGATATCTAATTGAATGAAATGTTGTAGTTTGCTGTTAAATAAATTGTGTTTACCTATAAAAAGTGCATTTAATTGGATGTTAAATAGAGAAAACTGCTTGCTCCGCATCGCTATCCGGAGCCGCTACCCAGAGCGAATATTAACACACGGCTAATATATCATTAGATTTGAAAATTATTACACTTTTGATGGAATAAGCATTTCTATTACCTGTTCGTCGGTTATCTTGAAAGTATCTTTCGTCCGTTCGCCGTTGGTGGAAGAAATCGTAATTAATAAAAGATATTATTGTTCTATCATAATCTAAAAACATTAAAGAGAATTAATAAATAATTAACAAATGTGTTACAAATATTGTAATAAATAAAATCTCAGTTAAAAAATATGTGTATATGTGTTAAAATATAATATATTAAAGGATGAAAAAGAATATGCATATACCAGTATCTCGATCAATTTCTGTATACAAAATAATTTTTCCCGAATTTTTACACTTGTAAAAATTACTGATTCATTTTTGGCCATTGTTCTAATAAATTTTGAGATTCATTAAGAGTTAGAGAAAAATATACAATTTTTCCTGAAAAAGAAACAAATTTTTTTATTTATTTATATCTAACACACTAGTTTAAATATCATTGAATTACCAAATCTGGACAAACAAAGAAAGATTAGTAAGTTTCAAACAAATTGTTAATAGGTTTTTCTTTTAAAGTTGACCTACGACAATTCAACGAAGATTTTAATTTGGATTTTACCAACTCTAGTTCTTTCAATAAAGCAGCTGTCACGTTCAATGTCATCATTATTACTGGTAATAGTTGAGTTGAAGGTTTATTATTGTCATATTTCACTATAATTAACAAATTATATTAACACTATTAACAACTTCACAAATCTAATAAAACTTCAAAACACATCTTTTCACTACACAATATCCACAGAACTGAAAAAAAATCAAACGATCCTAACAGTTTAAAAATTACGTTTTTCACAAAAAATATTCGTTTGTCTATTAATTTTATAAAATTAATCGTATAAACAAAATTTGTATATGATAAATATATTAATTTTATACCAATCAAGTTATAAAAAGTGAAATTTTATACGTAGGTTATAAAAAGTATCCAAATGGAAGTATAGAAATTATATGTATACTTTGAATTTGTATAAATTATAAAACAGAATAATATAAACAAATTGTATAAGTTCAATATTTATAATTTTCATACAGTATTTTATATAAATATAAATTATCTGAACAAAAATATAAATAAATTTATAGAATATCCGAAAATGTTTTAGTGTGGGACATTTTAAAGCAGATTGCACTGCAAATAGAGTTGTCCTCGTTTTTTAACTTTTATGTAATTTACGCTGCGTTTTACATAATGTACATAAAAAAATGTAAATTCCAATTGTGATTAAATATCTTATGAATATTACACAAAAAAATGAATACATTCAATGTGAGCACATTACATCAAGAATTTTGAACAGACGCATTACGCAACAAAACTGTTCATCACCTTATGAATGACGTTTTTTTAACAAAACCGACTTAATGAGCTTTTTCGTTCAAGTTTTTTTTTTAAAAATTAAAGTAATTTTTTCCTTTAAGTTAAAATTCAACATAAACTTTATATTAACCTTACGCACTTCGGATGGCATACAAAACGAACAAGCCAATGTTTTTTTTTAACAAGTATGTATCTTGTTAAAAAATCATTGGCTTGTTCGTTTTGAGATAAAAATAATATGGGCAAGAAAAACCACTTGAAATTTTTAATTTCAGCATTTACAATTAAGACGTAGATACAAATTATTTTTTTTACCAATATAATAATATTTTTGTACTGTCAAAAATACGACCCTTCAATTTGTTTTGATTTAATGTTTTCAATTCGACACACGTCATTCAAGAATTATATAAAAAAAATATTCGATATTTGACATCATCGATTAATTTATTTAGTGGTATATTATCAATAATAGTAGATGGTGAAGGAATCCGTAATATCAGTAGTTGATAAAGTTGATTCCTTTTTTACTTTGGAAAATCTGTACAACAGATTTTATAAGCTACAGGACGATAACCATTTTTATAGGCTTTTTCTAAATTAAGATTTAAAAAAGTCCACCTGTCAAACCAAGATAAATAATTTTTCAAAAAAATATTAAACTTTCCGTACCGTTAAATGGTTTTCTAAAACGCAAAATAATAGCTGAACGGTATGGTCTCATGGTTGAACTTTTAAAGGAAGTTATTTATTTTAGTTCTGGGTAAAATAGCATTGCTTTAATTCCAAAGTTGTATAAACTTGATAATGCTTTTATACTTATAAAGGATTCTTCGGACACCACACGGCTTTTCCGTGTATTTTTTTGTTTTCTCCACATTTTGAGTTTTTAGAAGCTATGTATAGTAGTTGATTCGTGGCAAACTAATAAACGTTATCAATTTTTAAGTTTAAGATTTAGTAAGTTGATCATCTTCTAGAAAAATAGCATTCCTTTTCGTTGGAATCAAATCAGCATATACACAGAAAGTGTCATTTAAAATCGTACGTCTCATTTACGGATAACTTTCATTGCACTGTTTTTATTTTTCAACTGACAAATCAAAATAAATTAACTTTAATTAAATGGTTTGAATGTTTACTTCATTTGTGATATAAATTAAATTCAAAAATCTCATTTCTCTAAGCATAATTTAAATTTATTATTTACACAACTATTCAATTTATATGTTATTATACTGGGTCTGTTCGATAATAAATGACGCTCACTGTATAATTCAAAACAATCGAAAAGTAAGGGGATGCTATTAAATGTAAGAAGTGCTAAACGTAAATTCATGTCAACGCTTTATTAATAAGACACGGTAGTATTGATCTTATGACTACCTGAACCCACCTAAATATATAATGAACTTAAAGTCTCAAACTATGTTTATCGCTATTATTATATTAATGATAGACAAATAACTAAACATTTAGTTTTTATTCATCAGTTTTTATTATATAGACCTCTTCTAACCTTGTTACATAGTTGGAGACTTAAACTGAATTCATACTTCAATTTCTTCGTTCATTTAGTCATTCAAACAATTTTTTCGGCCAATCGTAGTACTCAAAACTGACAATTTTTGTTCCTACATTGTGTCACAAAACATGATTTGTATCATGGTAACAAAATAGTTTAACTTTTCAAGCATTGCTCCAAACCATAATTGGTAGTGGCTGGATGATGTTTGCGTTTATAATTTATCATTAATAGTCTAATCCAACTTTCTTAAAACCCGGTACTAACCATTCTACTATAGGAAACAACTTTAATTGCCGCGCCTTTTAGTAGGTAATATACCAGTTGATATAGATTTATGACTATTTTCAGATTACTAATCTACTTTATTCAGTTATGGCATTAATAGCATGAAATAGCATGGCACATACAACTTTTTCAACATAGTATACACTGTGTTTTAAATTGAATCTGATTAGTTAAAGTTAATCTCCTCTTCGATTAATTTTTTATCTTCAATATAAAACCTTAAGGAAGTGTGGTTGGACCATTTTATTTTTTTATTATCTAAAATTAAATAGTCGGTTGAAAATACAATAATAGTGTTAATACTTAGTAAACATAACTCGTGATTCCAAGGTTGATTCCATAGTTCCAACGCATGTGTTGAAAATTATTTATTTTACATTTATTTATACCCGATTATATGTTGCCACCGCAGCTTTTGGTACAACTGGAAAATAGAAGTTTTAAAAATTGCAAATTCATGCGCTATTTGAACTTCATGTATTAGTATAAATGTACTAATGCTTATCTGAGCGTTTTGTACTATCAAATATAGATTTCCAGTATATAGGTCATAGTTATATCACTCGCTGCACAAAAATTCAGTATCCATGAGTTATATTTTTTTTATCCATCAGTTTCTCTTTTAACTTATTATGATAAATATAAATACATTACTTAATAAAATGAAATATTTTTAATAAAATAATTTGATCAATGTGTACAAGGATGATTAGAAAATGTATCCAAAGAAAAATTAAAATATTTTTAGAATTAGTTAAATTAATATTAATCATGTCGTTAGGAAGAAGGTCTACAATCTATTTTGCACACCATATCACAATCAAATAACATGCGTTTTCTTATTTTATGTAACAGGTTAAACTGAATTTAATTTTGTAAAATTTTTATAACTAACCTGCACGGTGCCAATAATTGAGTCCCATCAGCTGGATCTTCAAATTATAGACGATACCAGATCATTCTATACGCCTTTAAGCCATAATTACTGTTGCTACCAGTGACTTTCATAGCACCATTTTTTCCTAGTTATCACACACAACGTGATCATGCAAAGATGTACGCCATCGTCTTACTTTCAAGATTCTACAGTAACATCACATTCATTGGGACTGTTATGTTTATGGTTCTAACTTTAATTTTCAACACCTTAATATGTATAATCGAATTATTAAAAATATAATAATTAAATAATTACAAAATCGATTATTTGTACAATTCAAAGAATCAATCAAATATTTGTATAAACAATTGGTTTTATATATTATCAAATTTTAACTAATTACTTTTACATAATTACTATAATATATAATAAATTTTCATTAACCAATTCATCATAAATAAATCAAATAAGAAGATAGTTTAACATGAATACACATACATATATACATCTATTTCTGTCATACATAAGACTATTTATGTTTATTTTTTCTGTATTATAAATAATAAATTTAATATTGAAAACCCATTTAACTCATTGAAATTTAGGCAAACAAGCAACGAAAAATAACACCTACAACAAAAAAAATGTTAAGTAACTAAATAACGGTTCAAACGTATTTATTATTTTTTATTTCCTCTCATGCTATCAACTACTTCAGCTGTGGCGAACACCATACACGCGTTCCAAATTTTTTTATGAAAGTTTAATTATGATGATTATCAAGATGGTTTTAAAATGTAAAATTATATTCAAAAACAATTCAAAATTATATTCAAAAAATTAAACTGAAAAACATAAAAAAGTTCTGAGTGGGGACTAGAACTGACACTATACTAACATTATTTGAAAAACACAAGCTTGAAAATTATTGATAATTATTTGGTTTTGGAACGTTGAATAAAATCGATTTACCATCACTGAATTTATACCTACTACGAGTTCATATAAAAGCTTATAACTATATATAAGCAAACTTTACATATTATTCCATTTGCCTAAAATAAAATAAAATATGTAAAACGCGTTGAAAACGACAATGACGATAAGAAGTCGCGACGATAAAGTTGAGGAAAATTTTGGAAAAAATATTAATAATGTTATTTGTTTTCTTTTATATATATATATATATATGAATTTCCATTTTGCCATCGTCATTGAAAATGGGAAAACTTTCTCATTTTTATGTTTTGTTTTTCTTTTTATTCGATTTTCTTCGATTTATGGAAGGGAGACACAGTAATAACAAATTCGAAATTTTTATGTTGTTAATATTGTTTTTCCTGTATAGCATCATCATCATCATCAACATTAAAATCAGCATCAGCAATAAAATGTAACAGCATTACCGGGTGACTTTCATTCAAATGTCTATTGATTGTTTTGCCAATGGAACAGAATTATTGTTATTGTTTGTCAATTTTTGTTGTTTGTTTCCGGAAGGTTACTTCTGGAAGGTTTGTTTTGCTTATGCCTATTTTAGTATTTTTACTTATTTCTGCTATTGAGAATTGTGAAAGTACAGTGACGCATGCGAAGGTATTCCAGATAATAAAAGCAAATACATATGGCAACACTAGTAATTTGGCCACGATTTTGATTATTTTATCGAATAAAATTGTTTATGAAGTTAGCCAAAAAACAATAAATTAATGTGTATTATACTTAATATAACTAAATAATAAAGTCTAAACAAATATTTTTATTTATAATGAAAAACAAAAATAGTATTCTATAAGTTATAGCTTTAAATAAAATTATATCGTAAAGACCTGATGGAAATATCAGAAGTAAGTAACCTCTAGAGAATTTTATTTGGGAATCGTTCCGTTGCAAAAGTCCGTATATAAATGGCCAAGTTGTTCATTCAAATTTCCAACTTCACATCAAATATTCAGGAATTTTTATACATTAATTTATTTTACATTATTTTAGTTCTGCCTTGCAAAATTTATATAAAATTAAAAAAATAATCCAAAGTTTTCATTGAAAAAGATTGAGATATTTATAAAGCGTTCCTCATGTAAAATTCAAATTTCTCAATTTTTCTATACCCAACTAGCTTTAATTTTCTCCACTTTTCATCCTTAATGATCTACTAATGTTTCTTTATACCAAAACAATCAAATAAATTATATACGTTAGTTGAGGTGTATTTTCAAAATTATTTATTGTTAATGCATCAAGCTTTAAATTCAATAAAATGTTAAACTTCAAATCTAAAACATATAATTTAATTAGTCTTCAGTACAGCCATATAAATTAAACTAACGACGGAACTATACTTGTTCTGGACTATCAATGAAATGAAAACCGTCGAGTGGCAAACTTGAAATATCGCTATATCACACCAAACACATTATAGATGTAGATTTCATATCATAAACCGTTTTCATATGATCCGTTTATGTTATAGAAAATAATAATCTATGGCTTAGAGGCCGTAAACGGCCCTTACCGCGTCTCAACTGAGATTTTATGAACCATTTTAACTATTGGTGCATATTGTAGGTGGTCAGCCCAACGAATGTTATCACACACAAACGCGTTTTTATGTCATCCGGTTGCATGTTAATTTGGTCAACGGCGAGAATCGAACTCGAGACCGCGGCGTGATGAGAAACTCTCTTAACCATTAAGCTATGTTATAGAGCTTTCTGATTATAAATTACTGTAGTAAATTACATGATTATTATTCCCACCTTGCATTAAACTTTTGATTAAATTCATGGATATAAGCTATCTAGTTATAATATGCATGAATTTTGCATCAAAAGTATTATGACGATCATGATGGTAACTACTAACCAGTCCCACAATTTATGAATAATCATGCCATCATAAAATATGTGACCTAGATGAAATAAATTGATATTTTATCTATTACTTAATATTAATAAATGTTTTAATTTAATACTAAATACAGGTATTCCTCGTATAACGCGGTAGTTAGGTTCCAGAAAAATTTCGCGTTATGTAAATTCGCGTTATATAAGTCATAGATTTCATATAAATTTGAGAGTTACGTTCCAAAAGGTTTTTTTAAACAAAATACATACTTAATAATAGACGTACTTATATTTCAACTCAAAATTAAAATTCAGACTTTGTTATAAAGTAAAAACACAAAATAAATATAATAATATTACAAAATTCAAAAAAATAACATAAACTGAAAAAATTAAAAGTTTATTAACAAACTTCATTGTTGTTCAAGATCAGGACTAATGTGTTTCACTGTCTTCTAACATTATATTTCGCGAAAAGCGTTTTGGGCGAGCAATAACTTCGTGTTATTAAAAAGTAGAAATTTCGCGTTGTACTGAAACCGATTTTTTTTTCCAATCGCGTTATATCGAAAACGCGTTGTATAAGTACCGCGTTAAACGAGGTATACCTGTAATGTTAAGTATTAAATTAATACTTAGTTTTAAATAATGATTTATTTTATTTACTATTACCAAAATTACACTAAACAAAATTGAATAAATATTATGGCTAAATGTATCGGCACAAAACCATTTATAGAAAATGATATTTAGTGCAACAGTCTTGGATATATTAACTGTTGATGTATCTCTGGTATTCAGAACCAAACCTGTTGCGTATAAATGCAATTAAAAAGTTTCACAAATAATTTCTATTTCATAAAGATTACTATACGAAATGTGTTCGAGTAGTGGAAGTAATTATGCATAGATCATGTTAAATTTCGGTGATAAACTGGACAATTTGGTTGTTTATAACCACGTATACCGTTAACCAGGCTCGAATATGTGACGGATAAAAAAAAACTATGCAATTGTAACTTATTGGTTGGTCTCAAAAAAAAAATACATAGGCCAATTAATTCAGGCGTCCCAATTTGAATCTCCTAAGTCTATGTTTAAGGTGAAATTAATCTTTTATTCATGACTACTTATATTTTGCTGCTGTAAATTGAGATACTACTCCATATTTTTATTTTTTGTTTTATTTTTGCTATTATTTGTTTTCGAAATTCACATTAGACTACTCGATCCCATCGTGCAAGATTACAACCAATTTTATTTGTTTTAAAAAGTTTAAAGATTGGGAATAAGTTAATATTTATTTTGATGATGATAAAAAATTAGAATACACTCCTAATTCAAAGAGTAATACGTAAATATATTTTTTTAACTCTTTACTCTCATGTGAAAGAACGGAAATATATAAGAATCAAAATCAAGTTGTGTGATGACTAATAAGAATAAGAGTAGCTAGGACATTTTTTTAAAATTTGAGAAGGAGCTTGTTTTAGATTGTTTGTATCATTTTTACAATTGTTTTCTGAGTGCAGCCTCTTAACTGAATATCAAAGGTCCAAACTGATTTTACTATTTGCCGGTTTAATAAATAATTTTCTATGCAGAGTTGGCTATTTTGTCCATCCTATTATTCTGCATGTTCCGTTCCTTTACTTTAGTCTGAGCATGCTTTTTCTATTTAAGCTTAACATCAAAGTCATACAAAGATTTTGTATGTATTTGCATTAATATTTATTTGACAAGAATAATGGATGAACCGCTCAGGTGGCGCATTGGTTAAAGCTGCGGCAGTTGGAGCGGGAGGTACCGGGTTCGAATCCCGATAGGGGCAGGATGGTAAAGGGATTTTTCACCGTACGATTACGATCGGTGATGTAAATGAACACATCTATGACCCCCTGTTGCAGTGCAGAATTCATGGGCCAACCCATATTCCATGTAGGTGCTATAGGCTGTCATGGAGCAATGCAATGTGCAGATAGTTCTACGTAAATCGGACGTCCTCGATTTGGCTGTAATGGCGTAAGGTAAGGACGTAAATAAGCGAACCGCGAAAGAGTTGGAAGTGCCTCGAGCCCCAAAACTGATTGTAGAGATAAAAACCAAACAAAACAAAAACAAAGAAGAATGGATGGATATTCGTTTAGCTCTCCAATTAGTAAAATTAATATGGACCAATTTTTAGTGTATTACTTTGGCAGAAAAAATTTGAGTAATTTAGCTAAATTAAAATAATCTATAGCAACAGAAGAAATTTATTAATTTAAATTTGTTTTGACTTGATAATAAACATACTCTAGCTTTTGAAGTGGCGGTATCAGGAAGAACAAAATATAAATTTTAATTTGAGTAAATTGAGTTTTTGTTGCAATTTAAAGCTAAATTGATTTTCAATTTAATTCAATAAGATTGTGTTGTAAATTTATATTTTCTGCCAAACCAAAACACATTTTGATTGTTCCAGGTGATAATCGAATTTAACAATCGAGAGTTATGGTTAAGGTTGTTGCTGTTAAGTGGCAAATTTACATTCCTTGTGCGTAAAGATTCAAAAAATTTAAATTAATGTACTAAATAGTACACAGGTTTTACCAGATTTATTAAAAGTATTCTCAGTTAATGTTTAAGAAATTAACTGAGAATACTTTTAATTAATCTGGTAAAACCTGTTAGAAAATATGTTACAATAGGTTAAAATAGCAATAGTTAACATTTTAATAAGAAATATATGTAAATTAACTGGAAACCTTTTTTTTATTAATCTAAGCGAATATAAGTTATAGTTAACACGCTGGCACAGGAAGCTTACATGATCAGTATTTGTAGGAGTTGACTTCAATATTAATCTTAGGTTATGTGTCTTCTTCAATGTTAATATAAAACTGTATTCTACTTTATTTTTAAATCTAAAACGTCTATGAATCTAAATTATTGAATGGAGTTAGACTTCTTCTATTATTTCTTTCAGTCTCTTAAGAAATAATTTTAAAACTAGAAATAACGGATTTGTTTGTTCTCAATTATTTGAGAGTGATTTTCTTTGTTCCAAATTATCTGAGTAATGAGTATGATCAACACAACATTACTATAGTATGAAGTATAGCAATTTCAAAGTCGATTTGATAAGATCAACATAGCAATTTTTCTTTGTGCCTTAGTTATTTTTATTCTTCTCTTCAACACACAACAAATCAATAATATTGCGGATAGTTACAAAAATTAAATCATTATGAAATTTCAGCATGTTCAGTGAAAATACCGTTACCATCACGTGTTGGTAACGGATTATGGTAGCGATCAATAGTAAAAAGTTAAACTGATTACTACAATTATTCTTTGATTACTTATAATTGTTAGCATTTAGTTATTCGCGATTTAGTAGCTTTTTAAATTATATTATTAGTCATAGATTTATAATACATGGGACATCAGTACATCACATAGTCAGTGTTCGAAACAAAAATTTTAGTTTTAATGTTGTTTTGTAACATGGAACGCACTTATTTATTACAGATCAAATCAACAAATCAAGATTATTTTAAAATTTGTAATCTGGTCTGCGCAAATCTGTACGTCCTCAATTTGGCTTCGATGTAAGGCAAGGGGTAAAATTTGAAATGAGAACTGTTAAAATATTGTGCGTGCCTGGCCTCAACAAAGATAGTAAAGGCAAAAACATACAAACTTGAAAATTCGAATTAAAATCTAAAACCAAAAACACAAAACTTAATCTTTCTAGCAACTAAATTTTAACTAAGTTAATAACTTTAAACTTATCCAAATTTTTATTAAACATGAAATAGTTTAATTAACTGAACAATCAAAATGGCAATTAAATTCTAATTCTTTTAAATACTAACAATTATTTAAATGACTTTAAGGTTGTAAATTATTATTTTTTCTGTTTTTTTGGTCGAATTTTATGAACAAAATCGTGATTTTTGCATTTTGGGCTGATCGAAACATTTGTAGAAGTCTTGAAATGGCAGGAAATAGTTGTTATAAATCTATGACTACCATAACAAATTGAGAATAATCAAACGCGTTTAATATAATCAGTAACAATAATGATAAACTATGAACTAACATATAGTCTATGTGAACCATAATAGAAAAAATATATCACCTAACTTCAATGTTACATATGTGTGATAATTTTTTATACAATTTTTTTTATACAGGAAATGATTGTACTAAAAATAAATGAAAATAAATTGAGCTGGAATAGATTATAAATTTAAGAAAAAGTTCCAACTTTGTTATGTCTCTACGTGAGTAACATCCAGGTCGCTCAGTAAATAATGTATAACACGAGATAATTCTGTAGACACAATGCCACAAACATTTTGTCACCCTAACATATTCGAATAATTTTTCATAATATATTTGATAATCATTCATTCTACCGTGTGTATATAACGTATAATCCGGATCACTCGTTTGAAAACTTTATTAAATTAAATTTTGATACACAATTTTATTCCTGCCAAAATAGAATTATTTACCGTTATATTATTATGTTTTTCTCAATTTCTTAAGTTAATGATGTGGAAAATAAGAAAAATTAAAAGCAGAAATTGGTAACAATCGTTCATTTAACAGATATAAGTTTTCTATACTAGGATTTCATGAAATTTCAAACTACATATGTACTATGTAGGTATAAAGTGAGATAGCTTAGCCTAACAGGTACGGAATTTTGTGTTCATAAACTAAACATATAATATAAAGTCTAGTCTTGTAACAATTATGCGGAGAAGTATCGTTTGTCCAAATGAATTCTGAACAAAAATATACTGGTTATCGACAAAATGGTTTAGTGATTAATTCATTATTAATAAAATTAGTATAATACTAGTATTCATGCATCGTTTTTGCTTTGAAATGTTAAAAATACGCTATAGTTATAAAGATAATAAAAAATAATAAATCGGCCTTTTTTAAATCTCTTTTGTTGACTAGAATCAAGGTATTCATACCACATTATTATATTTCACTTCAACATTCCAGCTTCACCAAACAAAAGAATTAGGAGTTGAGTGATATAAAAATTCGTGTTTCATGTGAAATCTTTTTAATTTATTATGCAAAATGCGACGCAAGGGTTTCATTGTAATAATGATGAATAATAATAATGAAAGCCCACAAACAGCGATATCATTTCGGAATTGTGAATGGCACTTTCCTAATAAACACTTTCCCAATACATACCCCTAATAAACACGTTTTTTTTTGCACAATAAATAATATTTTAGTGGCATACGTTACTTTATTTGTTCAATACTGCTTTCACAACCGTGTACGAATAGAATAATACTCATCATTAAATGGTTGATATTTTATTACAGCATACGAATCCATACAGTCGTGTTTATAGAAAAAGAATTGTTGTACTACATTGTTATTTAGCCACTATATTGTAAGTAGAATGGAAGATCGAGAATCCAATCAATTTGTTAATACGCAATGCTAAGTTTTATACTGAAAAGTGAAGTAAAGACTAGTTTCATTGCCTCCACTATTGGCAAGCGGATAATGTATCAGAATTTATTGAATTAACTAAACTCTAGTTGTTTTTATTTTGATTTTCGCCTGAGTCGTCAATAATCTGGATAAGAACCGGAGAATAATCATTACAATATCTTAGGTACACTCCTCGTCAAAAAATTCCCATTACTAGTAACTGTTCATAAATAGACACATATTCAAATATAAGTTTATATATATATGTATATATATATATATATATATATATATATATATATTTATTTATTTATATATATAAAACTTTTTTCTGTTTTGTTTCGTTATATCAAAGTCCTATGGATATATAAAGCCGGAATGCATACTCAGTTTTGTAAATGAGCTTTATTTAGCGTATCAATAATGATCGTTTTATCAAGAAATTCATACGAAACGTACAAATTTCTTTTTCTTTAAAGGTATTGCAAGTTACAGCTTTTAAAATTTTATTTCATAAAATGACAAAGAAAGGTTGAAATTAGATATGAACATATATCGTTTTTTGTTCAAATCAAAATAAATCACGATCAATTTTAACTATAAATTGATCTATAGTTTTATACATTTTGTGTTTTTTATTTCAATATAAACGATATCCTCTAAAATATGTTTTACTCGCTCTAATTCTCTCTTGGTCGTACGACGAACGTCAAACTCATTTCTAAATAAATTTAGAAAAATAATATTGACGAAAATTCACGCGAAAACTTAAAAAATTAATTATTTATTTATTTAAATGAAATTATGTTTTCGAAAAAATGAACTAAAACCGAATTTATAAACATAAATCAGCTCAAAAGATATTTTCGAAACATGCAGTTGTCTATAAATAATATAATCAGTTGATCAATGTTTACATTTCAAAATGAACACATAACTTAATCACAATTTCTATTTTGCTACCCATTTATTCACAATCAGAGCACATTACCAAAGACTATATAAATATACAAAGACGTTCCATTTCATACAAAAAACGAGTAAATTATTTTGGGTACGACCGATTTTAATTTGGGTACGATCGCATCAAAGGAGACTGAAATCCTAACTTTGTTATAGTAGTAAAATAATTGTATGCTTTTGTTTCTCATTTTAAAAGTTTTTCGTTTTAGAAGTTGCACTGTAAAGCAACAATTTGAAAATGTATACTTTTTTATGTTATTATGAGAAGTCTTTGTATATTTATAGTTTTTGACATTACACTATATTCTCAATTCTGAAATACAGGGAATCATTAAAAAAGGTTTATTTATACTGTATAAGAATAATATTTAATTGCACAATTATGCATTAAATACAAAACCAATTGCCACAATGACATAAATGTCATAACAATGGGAGAGAGAGAAGATTTTTTTATATTGAAAGACAGTTCGAAGAAATGTCATTACTAGCGTTCCAGTGTTATGAAAATTTTGCAATTCGTGTTAAAATTATAATTGTGTATGTAAAATTAAAATCATGTTATATGTGTATATGTAATTTTGTGTATTGGTATTGTTTCATTTTTACGTAAATGCAATATAAATCGCAATACAACTTAAAATTTAGTGAAATTGATTTGGCTTGACATGTCATTTTTATTTATTTTCTTTTTGATGAGCATACTTGATATAAAATATAGTTCTCGTATCCTAATTATGTATCTGTATCTATTTGCTTTTTAAGTTATTAAAATACCATATTTTCATTTAATTAATAAAGAAAAATGGAAAAATAAATCGAAAAATGATCAATTTCAGGATGAAAACTGAAATTTCTGTTTTCAATTGAATATAACCTAAGTTAAATTTGAACTACTTTTCATTTAAATATTTACTATATAGAAAAGCCTTACCTTTCATATATTTTGTATGAAATTGACGATTTTTGGGTTACACTAAATAAACCTCATTTTGAACAGTCCTGCTTGAATCAATCAAGATTGCTTTGATTATACATATTTATTTACTGACTTATTCGAGCTTTTTATGAATAAAACACTTTGTACATAGGGTACATAAGAAGAACAAATGGGAAATAGGGAAATTTGCGACACAAAATATGATTATGATTGTGTTAAAAGTCTTGTTGAAGCGCCCTACTGATATGCGGTGATGGTATTTCAAAATTTATAAATACTCATACTATTTGAGGTCGCTTAAATAAAATAGATGATGATTATATTCATTCCATCAATTACATTTTAAAAGTTGAAATTAAATTTTAATTCAACACAAAAATCATAAGAATGAATTCCAAAAGATAAGTAAGAATTTGTTTAAATTTTGTATTATGTGAAAAATTGTTTTTTATACAATATACATATATTTGAATTCTGTAAAGGTGATGATTACATTTCGATTTAATTACACGATATTTTTACATTTTTAATTAAAAATTTTGTATAAATTAGGGAAATAAACTTTAAATTATGCAATCGATCGAAAAAATGCGAGGAAAAATTTAATTAAAAATTGTTCCTCACACAAAACCAATTTTGTTTGTATACCATTAACGTTAACATGATTTTGGTACACCCATTCAATCAATCACAGTTACAAAAACTGTCTTAACAACATTCTTAAGATGTTAACATAATTTTCTAAAGTAAAAATGTCTGTTTGGTCTTTTCTTTAGTACATATTTGTGTTGCGTGTATATTTTTATTTTTGGAATGTCAACAGGTAATGTAACTATGTATTTACAAAATGTTTTTTTACCAGAAAAGTAAATCAACATAGCTAATCAACATTTTTCGGTGAGTTTCCGTTGCCATTCAAAACACGCAAACCTTTTTAATTTATAGAAAACGATTACGTATATAACGAATAGTAAGTAATAATTAAAGTTTATCTGACCGTGAAAAAAATTTTGGTAACATTTTTGTAGGCTTCGATCAAATAAATGAACTAGCATTGTGTTAGAAAATATGAGTTTTAACTTTCATACTGCTTCTAATGTGCTGGTCTATGTATATTTGTTAAAACTATTTATTATCGAATCAGAAACTAAAATTATTTATGTAATGACAAACACGTGCCATTTATATCCAATTGAAGTGTGATTTGTATATAAAATAATTCGATATATAAGTGGAACCAATAGTAATCGAGCATGGTAAGGAAGAAATGACAAAAATGACATCCGTACATTCTTTATATTTATATCGATTATTTCAAGTTCAAATAAACAATCATTTTTATTTCAACTTTGTATAATAATTTTCCGAACCAAAGAAAGAATAAAAATTATCATAAACTCTATTTATTTATTAAAATGGATTTTTTTCGGAAAATATATACATTTTACATAATAATACGAGTTTTTATTCAACGTATATTTTGCCGACCGGGTCTTAAGGCAATTGTAATACGACAAAGAACAAGAGTAAACTGATCTTTTTATTATAATCTCAAGAAAATTTTCAAATTCAGAATAATCATAATAAGATTTAGAATTGTATTTTGTTTGTTTTATGTTAATTTCCTTCTTTGCGCTCCATTCATGATGTTTTACGGTGCCGAATTTTTCGCACTTCGAATAAATGAAACATGAGTGTATTTGAATTTAATGTTTTAATCATGTGTATATATCTATGTGTATTTATTCATCTTCCATATATTTATTGGTGTTTATGAACGGCAACAAACGATATAAATTTTTTCCGTCCTTATTTTTCCTGTTTGTTTTGGAATCCTTCAAGATATTTTGCAGTGAGCCCAATCGAGGACCAATAGTACTATTCCAACTGATAAATGTTTCGGTATTTAAAATTTTGTACATTTAATTACTTAATTTATTATTATTAAATTATGTGAACTTTAATTATTGCTTTTATAATTGGTTTACAAAGTTTATTGAATTAATTTACAATTCAGGCTTCATTGCAAAGCGTTACAATGAAAAAAACAAAAACCAATGCGCAATATTGATCGTCTTTCAGAGTGTACATGTTTCCGCTTTGTATTTTATGTATTTTATTTTTGGTTCGGTTAGAGTAAATATAAAAAACTTAACATAATGATTTAAATTTAATTACTAGCAAAATACATAATATAGTATAGTAAAAATAATTAATAAATTTAAACTATTAACGATATGTGGAAATACACAGTTAATGATAATTTTTTTTAATTTGATTGTTTCGTGTATGCACATATTTATCGTACTATTTCGATTGTTCGATGCACATGTTAACAATGACACAATATTCATAGTTCTAGTTTTGAAAATAACATGAGCATTATAAACACTTTGGCTGCCAATGTTGTTATGAGCATACAAATTCTATTCGCCAGCGTTAATACACTTGCATAGAAACAGATACTGTAGAATGAATGTTGAGATCAACACTGGACTTATGAGAAAGGTTTTGTAATGTATGTCCGGAAAAACATTGGTGTGGTTGGATGGCATTTAGAATGCATGTTTACATCAACACTGACAGCATACAAATTCTATTCGCCAGCGTTAATACACTTGCATAGAAACAGATACTGTAGAATGAATGTTGAGATCAACACTGGACTTATGAGAAAGGTTTTGTAATGTATGTCCGGAAAAACATTGGTGTGGTTGGATGGCATTTAGAATGCATGTTTACATCAACACTGACATAGTAAGATGGTATTTTGGTAGTACATATATCTATAACAACACTGGGACAAGATAACAGAATTTCGAATGTTTCTCTAGAACAACATTGGCATGGCTGGGTGGAATTCAGAATGTATGCTCATTACAACATTGGCAGCCAAAGTGTTAAAGAGTATTTGAAGAAAAAGAGGAATAAATATAGTATGATTGAGTTTAACAGGCGGAAATACATAAGTATACCTATGGATAGTATAGTACATTCTTGAAATATGTGTGTGACACAAAATATCAGATGATAATTGAAGCTAACCATATTCTTAAATTATGCGGGCCTGTCTATAATCAAAAAAGTTTCATAAGGATTATGGTTGTCAGTCACACCAACAACTAACCGATTGAAGTTTTGTGATTATTAGTATATAGTATATGTTAATTTAGGTGTATGTTAGACAATGCTTTGTTTCTTCATTTGTATATTTGGTATTCCTAATCACAGGAGTACCTTAATTATGCTATATCTAAGGACCATCTTATCTAATCCTGTATTTTAAAAATCGGCTATTATCATTTAATCGGTAACTTATATTCGCGTGACCCGACAGCATTTCATATACAATATTATAATCTATAATACTACACTGTTAATTCGTTTGTAAGGCAAACTATTTAAATTAATAAATAGGTTTGCAGTCAAATTTAGCAAACCTAACGATTTATTACATTTGATTATGCGTCCTATCTTTAAAGCCGTTTGAGATATTAGTAGAACCAAAATTCACACATTATATTTGAAAGTAGATTTCATGTGTGACATTCGATTCAAACGAAGGATTAAAGTAGCAGGGTGGTCGTTCAGAAAATCTTTTAGTGTTATACAAAAAAGAAGTTTTTAAGTTAAAATAAAATAACCTTCCTCATCAAGAGTGCCGGTAAGCAACCTTAAAAATATTTATATAAATAAAAGTTATATATTATTTAGAAATATTATTTTAATAGTATTTTCCCATGTTGATTATAAGTAACACATTCCGTCTTAAAAACAACATATATTTATTGTAAATAATATATAAATTAAGTATGCCATTTAAATATAAATACTAAAATATTATTAATTCCAGCTAGCAACTCTCGGGTCATTAAAATAATATCCCAATCATATGTTGTTTTCTATCTCTTATTTGTTTTTTTTTGCGGTTTTTACAGGCCATTTTTGGCCCGTACCGTGTCAACAATCTGACTCCATCGGCTTCAATCACGAGCCAGCTCTTCAAACCGTTGTAGGCAGTTTGAAAATGCCAGATCAATCTCTACGCCGTGGAGCCATCGTCGCCGACAGCGACCTCTTCGCCTACCGAAAGGCGGTTCTCCCTTAAAGGTTCGCTGTATCATTCGGTTCGGATCAGCACGCAGAACGTGTCCGAGCCAGCGTACTCGCTGTCCTTTAATTTCATGCACGATATCAGGAATTTGCATTAAATTCCTGATCTCATGATTGAAAAGAACTCGGTAAGTGCCATCGACGTCGCGTTTTGGACCATATATCACACGCATGATTCTTCTCTCGAATGTTAGAAGCCATCTTTCGTACTCATCCGTTAAGGTCCAACTCTCACATCCATACATGACAACGGGTCTGATCAACACTCTGTACAGTTTCAGCTTATCCGTATTTGCAAGATATTTTGATTTCAGCAGTGGACGTAGAGGATACAAAGCCCGATTGCCAGCGGCAAGGCGGACCTTGATATCCTCGCCCACACTATTATCGTGAGTGATGAGGGATCCAAGATACTTGAATCTCATGACTCCTTCAAACGTGTGGTTACCACTACTGAAATCAATTGCGTCTTGGTCTCTAAAACCCGAGATTAGATATTTGGTTTTTGACTCGTTGATTTTGAGACCAACGGAAGCTGAACACTGTTCCAGTGGATCAAGTATCTCTTTCACTCCGTTGCCATTTAATCCAATCACACAGATATCATCTGCATATGCAAGAAGTTGATTGGATTGTCGGAATAAGATGTTGTCCTGAGGTGTTGCACTTTTACGAAGGATGTATTCCAACATGAGATTAAAAAGTATCGGGGACAGCGCATCTCCTTGTCGAACACCAGTAGTGATTGCAAAAGTTCTCGATAGCCTGTTCTCAACTTTAACACAGCATTGTGACTGCTTTACTGTCATTTTACAGAGATGTACATATTTTTTCGGTATTCCTAAATATTCAAGCGCATACCATACATAATCTTTCTCGATTGATCGAGTCATAGGCTTGCTTGAAATCTAGGAATACCTGGGGTACATCGCGAGATGTTTCGTAGTACTTGGAAAGAATCATCCGTAGCGAAAAAACTTGATCAGTGGCTGACCGATTTGGACGGAATCCTCCTTGGTAGTCACCGACAATTTCCTCCGCTAGAGGAGTAATTCTTCCCAAGATAATGTATGACAGTAACTTGTATGCTGTGCAAAGGAGAGCTATACCGCGATAGTTCTTGCATTTCAAGCGATCACCCTTCTTGAAAATTGGGCATAACGCGGCCACTTTCCATTCTTCGGGCATAACTTCATTTCGCCATATCAATCGAACAAGGTCAAAAAGACAGTTCCACAAAGTTAGCCCTCCGAATATCGAGAGCTCTGAATTAATGCAATCAACTCCTGGCGAACGATTTCTCTTTAGTCTCTGCATGGCCATTGTGAATTCTTCATAGGATGGATCCTCAATGAATATCTCTGGGGTCTGTATTTGAGGGTATTCAAATTCAGCTTGTGATACATGTGGAACATTAACATTAAGTAAATCAGAAAAATGTTCACGCCATGTATCGTGTACCGCATCGACGTTAACACAGAGGTTTCCATCCTGGTCCCGAATGGCAGTTGACCGAGATCTTAAGGTATGGTGTAATTCGGTGACTCCTTTAAAGAAACCACGCGAATTGTGCTCATTGCTGAGTTGTTGTACTCTTAAGACCTTATATAGCCTTCCACCATTCTCGATTCTTCAGTCTACAAATTCTTTTAGCTGTCCTCCTAGCAAAAACTGCTTTGTTTTTCCTTGCGATTGTAAACCGAGTCTGCGCTTCATTATAGGCTATATTTCGTTGCTCAACAGCAAGACGACACTCCTCATCAAACCAATCATTTTTGGGCTTAGTTTTCACTATACCGAGAGTTTGCTGGGCAGCATCGAACACCGAGGTTTTCAATATTTCCATCAGATTGGTAATTGGATTGCATAATGCTATTGCTGACAAGATCTTGGTATTTTCGTTGCGTTTCTTCATTTATTCTCCTGTCTTCCTTGACTTGTACGAAAATTTCCATCGTAGCTTTGCAGCAACCATAAAATGGTCACTGCCTACGAATTTGGTTGACGACCGATACGATCTCACGTCTTGGACAACCCGAGCCCGCCCTTTTGAAATCAACACATGGTCAATTTGGCTTCGGGATGTTTTACGTGGATGTGTCCATGTTTCTAAGTGGATGTTTTGTAACATTTTGCATGGTTACAATAGTTGCATACCCCTTTAAAGGTGATTAACGTGCTATAAATTACGAACGCATCGGAAAAAAAAAAATAATAATTTTTTTTTGGTAGATAATGGTTTGATGATCGATCGATGATTGATTTTTGGGAGAGAATATTTTGAACCGTGATTGGGTCGATACCGACTCCGACAAAAAAAAACAAAGGAAATCATAATATTAATACTAACTTGTCGTTTTTAAAGTGAAATTAATTAAAGACGTCACAAAATAAACATTACAGAAAGACTAGGTATATGTAGTTAAAGTGCATTTTGATAATTTCTTAGTGTTAAGATTTATAAATTTATATAAATTATACTTAGTGAATATATGTGATTGAAACAATAAGAAAAGAAAACAATTAATAAACAATAAATGCATGGCATAGCAAAATTCCATGTGTTAAGTTAGGCCATCCATTTTTTTTGCCTGTTATAAAATATTTGATGTCCAAGAGTTATTTTATATGGCGGATAATACGGTGCTCTAGTGTTGCAGTATTCATAATAATGCATTATAATAATTAATAATCTATAATAAAATTTAGTAATAATAATAATAAAATTTTGGCCGTAATTAATAATGATTAAATTAATAATATTGACTCCAAATTAATACTTGTACAACACAAACACAAGTCACATATTACCTGTTTGTAAACCTGAATGAATGCAATATATCCAGCGAAGTACAACCTCAAAACATTTGGGATAAAGTAATTTAAGTAGATTTGTTTTTGATTTCTTTTAATAATTTTAAGAATTTTAGTTTAAGTTAAATTTTTTTTTGATTTATTGTTAAGTATTGGTTAAGGGGTAGTTGAACTGGTACGCGTACGAAATAGTATTTAAATGAATTATAGAAAACATTTCAACTACATTTATTTTATCTATTTACATTTATCTAATTATTATAAATTTTTCATTAATTTAATTATTTTTTTTTTGAATAAAATTATCGGTTACATTGTTAAATTTCCATCAAAATTACGTTTCTTAATTTTTATTTACATTCGAATTATTATTATGATTTTTTTTTTTGAAATGATCTAAATCAGTGTCACGGTGGTGGTTCATGATCAGGTGAGTGGTGAATAGTGATGCGTTCTTGACTTAAGTAGTTTTTTTTTTTTGTATACGGATAGACTTACCCTACTTGAACCCACAACATAAATTTAGTTCTTCGCAATTCTACCTCTACCAGACTGAGCTGGGCAGTAGAGTAAGTCAAGTTATCCTATTTATGATACACATATTGGTCCCTATATCAATATGTTACATATGGCGCCCAAACTTCGGTAGTACACTTAAATCTATAATCATAGTAATTTACTTCTTGTCTAACAAGTGAACTTGTAATGTAACAACAGTTTTCTTCGGTACGTGAATTTGAAACTGGTTGTCGTATTACAATTTGACTACCTTGGGTAGATTAGAGGTAAATTTTTTTTTGCATTAATTTTGAACATTTTTTTAATCAGTTTCAAATGGTTCTACAATTTCAAATCTACATTACGTATTTGAAGTGAATTGTAGTTCAAGGTTGTTTGCTGATAATTGAATTTCAATCATAAAAATTTGTTTTCTGTATTGGATATGCACACATATTTACTTTTCCACTTATGTAAGTGTATGACTTATATTTATGCGTATCGAGTATAATTTAATAATGATTATACTTTGTACACTTTTTTTTTTAATTTTTTTTGTATACTTCAACGTTAATACTTCATTTGAGAATCCGTCGTTATCACCACCACTCTCCGTTCATGACCACCAATTTTATTCAACGATAATAGTCATATTATAAACAATTGATTTTAATTTGATTTTTGGTATTATAATAATCCACTTTATAGGCTACAAATCTTTCGATCAACAAACTATTGTTTAAAAATTCATATAATTCGAAATATTTTTTTTATTTCTGTGAAATTTATAACTTTCATATACTCGTATAAGAATCGAGATAAGAATTGTTTTTCAAAAATGGATGCTAATTTCTTGGATCCCGACGAGTTCGAAATAGAATGCCTAGTTCGAAATCTAAAGGATACCCCACTTCAAAATTTTGATGCGTTACAAGTAGCTTTTGAACAAGAAAAAGATCATAAGCCACTAAGACCGGCAAAAGCGCATACTACAGCCAAGAAACGTCCGAAAGACGAAATCAAATCATGCACGAACAAACTGATTGAGCATCGACGATTTCTTGCTGGTATTACTGATATTACAAAAGTTACAGATGATATTTCTAATTGTCTTAAAACTAGAATCGTACACGTAATCGACAGGCTAAACAGATTATCCACCACTAGTCGTCGATACAAGCAAGAGTGTTTAACTCTGGCTGAAACTGGGAAAAATTTACTAGCTATGATAGAGATATTACTTGCCGAAGACACCGATAAGACTATTGCTGAAATCAACGAAGAAATTAATTTGCCAGAGGAAGAATGTTTTACTTCTGACGATGAATCTGATGGTGTGACACGAGACCAAATTAAACCGAAGCCACCGGTATCACAAGTAAATAACGAAGAAGTCATAATTGGGTGAATAAAGTGATTGATCATAAGCAACAATCAACACCAAACTCAAAGAGTGTTGAAACGTATGAAACTCAAAACGATTTTAAGCAGGTGCGTTGTGAAATGGGTGTTTTTAATGGTGTTCCCCAACCTGGTCCTTCGAGATGGGTTAATATAACTCCTGAATCCAATATGGTCGCGTCACAAATAAATCAACCAAACGCTGCTAATCGTTATCAACTAGGTAGCCCATTAGCAAAATGGAATATTTCATATGATGGTAGCTCGGATGGGTTATCCATAAAAGATTTTTTATTCCGTGTAAGCCATTTAGCTGCATCGTATTTTGTGCCAGACGACAAAATGCGAAATGAACTATGTTTGCTTTTGAAGGGAGTTGCAGCTGACTGGTATTGGTTGCATATTCGGATAAACCCACATATCACCTGGCAACAACTGAAAACGGATTTTGAAAAACGATTTAGAGATCACCACACAGATTACGACATTCGTAGAGTCATCGAAGCTCGTAAGCAAAAACCAAAAGAGCCTTTTGTAGAATTCTACAATGCAATCCAAGCTTTAACCTTACAATATTCAATTCCACCCCCCGAAACCGAAACGCTTCACATGTTAAAACGCAATATGAGACCAGGTCTGCAGAACGCTTTAGCTATCCGTCAAATAGAAAATGTCGATGAACTATTGCAAAGCTGCATCGGACTTGAGGATTCATGGAAGAGGACTCACTGCGAACCAGAACTTCTTTGCAGTCGTAAATACGTGAATGAAATTGATTACCAAGATGATCTAACAGCAAATACGGATACGAATTATACCGATAGTAACCCCACAATATCTGCCTTGGAAACCAGAAATTCTCAAAACCTTACGAATAGACAAAACCCGTGTAAGTCAAACTCTCCAGCAAGAATAGGTGATTCTTCATCAGTAATATGCTGGAATTGTCGAGATATCGGACACACATTTGACGTCTGCATTAAACCACGCACCATATTTTGTTATGGTTGTGGACGATCAAACATATTCAAGCCAAATTGCTTCCGCTGCAATTCGGGAAACGGGAAGATGAGGAACCACAACACTGGGAACGTTGAGCCTCGCAAAATAATTCCCAGGCCGACTTTTACCGAAAGTGCAAGCAATACAGACCCCGAATTGAATTAGATACGTCGTCTAATTCAATACAATCTGTCTTAACATCTTTAACTACTACTCCTTTACCATCATCTAATATTAGATACCATTCCACAAAACGGTCGCATAATCAAATAACTCGTATAAAAAGGTATTGGCAAAATAGGAGAGCAATGCGTGCTGAGGTCAGTGAGGCGTTCTTATCTGAGAGCATTGATGGGAGACCCTACGCCGACGTTATTATATTTGGTACAAAGTATCGAGGTCTTCTAGATAGTGGATCAACTATTACAGCTTTTGGAGCTGGAAGTGATTCATTTTTAAACAACCCTGAATATAATGTTCATTATGTCCCAACCCAAGTCAATACTGCAGGTGGAGATGTTAAACGAGTTTTCGGTTTTATATGGACAAAAATAACATATGACCACCAAACACATTTCATAAAAATTTTCATTATTCCTAGTCTTAAGCAGAAGCTTTACCTTGGTATAGACTTCTGGAAGACTTTTAAACTTACTACTACAGATTTATTTTCACAAAATTCGTCTATCGCAGAATGTTTTATTACGGACAATTCAAATCCATCTGAATTGGATAGTGATTCAAACCAACATGTTCTAACACCTGATCAAAAACTTTTACTAAGTAATACAATAAAAAAATTTCCATCTTTCGCTGAACTTGGACTTGGCAAAACTAACATTCTTTCTCACTCTATCAAAATCTTAGATGGAGTGACGCCTATTAAACAGAGATATTACCCGGTAAGCCCACCAGTCCAAGCCGAGCTTTATAAAGAAATAGATCGTATGTTGTCCCTAGGAGTGATTGAAGAGTCAGACAGCTCTTGGAGTTCACCGGTTGCATTGGTCCGAAAACCCAACGGCAAGGTTCGTCTCTGCCTAGATGCTAGACGATTAAATGATGTGACGGTCAAGGATGCGTATCCGCTGCCGATAATTGACGGGCTTCTGAGTCGACTGGATCAAACCAGATACATCTCTAGCATTGATTTGAAAGATGCATTCTGGCAAATTTCGTTAGCTCAGGAGTCCCGAGATAAGACAGCGTTTACGGTCGCTGGCCGCCCGCTTTATCAGTTTGCTGTTATGCCGTTTGGGTTATGCAATGCACCCCAAACAATGTGCAGACTAATGCATAAGGTGATCCCTAATGAGCTACAAGACCAGGTATTTGTTTACCTGGATGATCTTCTTATCACCTCCGGAAACTTCAATGATCATATCAGATTGCTGAGGAAAGTCGCTGAATTTCTTAAAAATGCCAAACTAACTATTAACTTGGAAAAGAGTAAATTTCTGTTAAAGAGCATTCGATACCTTGGGTTTATTGTATCAGATGGAAATTTAAAAGTTGATCATTTAAAAATTGACGCGGTCGCCAATTTTCCTGTTCCTAATACAGTAAAGAAAGTTCGAAGATTCCTTGGAATAACAGGATGGTACCGCCGGTTTATTGCGCAATACGCTACAATCGCTGCACCACTCACGGATCTTTTAAAAAAACATACGAAGTTTGTGTGGACTCCCCAGGCACAACACGCTTTTGATTCGTTGCGGAACTCTCTTTGTACAGCACCAGTTTTAGTCTACCCTAACTTTCAGAAGCCGTTCTGTATTCAGTGCGACGCAAGCACGGTAGGCATTGGTAGCGTTTTGACACAAGTCGGTGATGATGGTGAAGAGCACCCCATAGCATACATGTCGAAAAAACTAAATCGAGCACAACAAAATTATTCAATAACTGAACTCGAATGCTATGCTGCAGTCGTAAGTGTTAAGCACTTCCGAGTATACATAGAAGGTAGTCCTTTCACTATCATCACTGACCATGCGTCCCTCAAATGGCTAATGAGTAGTAAAGATCTAAATGGACGTCTAGCTAGATGGAGCTTAAAGCTACAAGCCTTTAACTTCACCATTAGCCACCGAAAAGGTTCGTTAAATATTATTCCGGATAGTTTATCTCGCATGTATGTCGACGAATTCAATCTTGGCCATCTCAAATCCTTAATAATCCCTACAATTCCACAGTTGGATTTTAATTCTCCAGCGTTCCAGTCTTTAGAATATACTAATCTGATCAACACAATTCAAAACTCCAATAAACCATTAGAAAACTTTAAGGTTCAAGATGGTAAGATTTTCGTCAATATTTCTAAACGTCAGGATTATAATTTATCTGACATACCGCCCTGGAAAATTTTTATTCCTCCTCAACTGCGATCGGATTTAATTTATTCGGCTCACAATCCTCCTTCGGTAGGTCATCCGGGAATCAACAAAACTCTGCATTTGCTTCAAAGATTTTTTTATTGGCCTAAAATGCCAACAGATGTTCAATCTTATGTTTCAAATTGTGACATTTGTAAGACATCTAAAGCCGTAAACTACATAACTCAGCCAGTGATGGGAGATCAAGCCCAAGTAGAAAGGTCAATGCAGCGACTCTACATCGACTTCTTAGGTCCCTATCCTCATTCTAAAGCTGGAAATTCTTACTTGTTTGTAGTATTAGATCACTATAGTAAATATGTGTTTTTGAAAGCAATGCGAAACGCCACCGCAAACGAAGTTTGTAAATTCCTTGAAAATATTATTTTTCTGCAGTATTCAGTTCCAGAAGTTATTATCTCTGACAATGCTCAACAATTCAATTCGAAAATATTACGTAGTCTGTTAGATAAATATGGAGTTTCCCATATTCATACCCCAAGATATAGTCCACAATCAAATTTGTCAGAACGGGTAAATCGATCAATTCTGGCGGCAATACGGGCTTACATTAACGATGATCATCGGTATTGGGACACACATTTATTTGAAATCGAGCATGCATTGCGTAATCTAATTCACGACTCAACCAAATTTTCACCACATTTTATATTGTTCGGACAACACCTCATATCCCATGCAACTGAATATAAATTACTAAGAGAATTGAACTTAACTGGCGAGCGAGATATTTCACCTCAATGCAAGGCGAATAGAATGAATCGATGCCAAGAAACTATATTACTGCACCTTAAAAGGCATATGACCGAGCTGCGCATACTTATAATCTGAGAAGTACAAATCGACAATTTGTCGAAGGTCAAAAGGTGTTCGTTAAAAATTATGTCTTAAGTGATGCCAAAAAGAAATTTTGCTCAAAGTTTGCTCGTAGATCAGTGGCAGCTACGGTTTTAAGACGGATTGGTAAGGTGGCATACGAATTAGAACGCGGTGGAACTAGTATTGGTATATATCACGCTCGAGATATCACTAGTTGAGAAAGTAGTTATATTCTGGAAATGATTCTTATTATAAAACTAATTTAACGTCACGAATCTTATCTTATTTTGTTATTTTTTTTGGCCCGGCTTATTTGAGACCTCAGGGTTTGTGGGTACGTCCCCGCGATTTGTAACATTTTGCATGGTTACAATAGTTGCATACCCCTTTAAAGGTGATTAACGTGCTATAAATTACGAACGCATCGGAAAAAAAAAAAATAATAATTTTTTTTTGGTAGATAATGGTTTGATGATCGATCGATGATTGATTTTTGGGAGAGAATATTTTGAACCGTGATTGGGTCGATACCGACTCCGACAAAAAAAAACAAAGGAAATAATATAATATTAATACTAACTTGTCGTTTTTAAAGTGAAATTAATTAAAGACGTCACAAAATAAACATTACAGAAAGACTAGGTATATGTAGTTAAAGTGCATTTTGATAATTTCTTAGTGTTAAGATTTATAAATTTATATAAATTATACTTAGTGAATATATGTGATTGAAACAATAAGAAAAGAAAACAATTAATAAACAATAAATGCATGGCATAGCAAAATTCCATGTGTTAAGTTAGGCCATCCATTTTTTTTGCCTGTTATAAAATATTTGATGTCCAAGAGTTATTTTATATGGCGGATAATACGGTGCTCTAGTGTTGCAGTATTCATAATAATGCATTATAATAATTAATAATCTATAATAAAATTTAGTAATAATAATAATAAAATTTTGGCCGTAATTAATAATGATTAAATTAATAATATTGACTCCAAATTAATACTTGTACAACACAAACACAAGTCACATATTACCTGTTTGTAAACCTGAATGAATGCAATATATCCAGCGAAGTACAACCTCAAAACATTTGGGATAAAGTAATTTAAGTAGATTTGTTTTTGATTTCTTTTAATAATTTTAAGAATTTTAGTTTAAGTTAAATTTTTTTTTGATTTATTGTTAAGTATTGGTTAAGGGGTAGTTGAACTGGTACGCGTACGAAATAGTATTTAAATGAATTATAGAAAACATTTCAACTACATTTATTTTATCTATTTACATTTATCTAATTATTATAAATTTTTCATTAATTTAATTATTTTTTTTTTTGAATAAAATTATCGGTTACATTGTTAAATTTCCATCAAAATTACGTTTCTTAATTTTTATTTACATTCGAATTATTATTATGATTTTTTTTTTGAAATGATCTAAATCAGTGTCACGGTGGTGGTTCATGATCAGGTGAGTGGTGAATAGTGATGCGTTCTTGACTTAAGTAGTTTTTTTTTTTTGTATACGGATAGACTTACCCTACTTGAACCCACAACATAAATTTAGTTCTTCGCAATTCTACCTCTACCAGACTGAGCTGGGCAGTAGAGTAAGTCAAGTTATCCTATTTATGATACACATATTGGTCCCTATATCAATATGTTACAGTTTTTATGAGGAAAGAATGTACTTGCTACTTTGAGATCATGAGCGATCGCAAAATACATCATTCTTTCCCCATTCTCAGTCGCAGTTTCGTGTCGGGAGTACGGACCTATATTGTTACATAAGTCAGTCTGATTTCTGCCAGCTCTAGCATTAAAGTCACCAATCACCAATCTGATATCGTGCTCAGTTATAGAGCCCATCAGATTATCCAGATTATTATAAAATGAGTCTTTATCCTGGGATTGGCTTACATCAGTGGGCGCATGTATACAGACAATTGACAGGTTGGCTAATCTCATGTGCAAGCGAAGCTTACACATTCGATTATCGACTGCTTGAAAGTCCAAGACAGCATTTTTTACCTGTGGTCCAATGAGAAATCCAACCCCAAGATTTCCGAGGTCATCTCCACTGTGTAGCAACGTATAGCCTTGGGGCACATGGTCTCCACTTTTAGGCCATCGAGTTTCTTGGAGAGCTACGAGTTCCAGCCGATACTCTTTCATGCATGTGATAAGGCCGTCCAACGCGCCAGGTTTTCTTAATGACTGCACGTTCCACGTGCCGATCCTCAATCTCGTGTCCGGGTACTTAAGCGGAGGTTCGTTTTTTTGGTTGTTTTGGCGGTATCCGAATTTTTTATTTTTGTTGACATTTTTAACATTTTCACTTTTTTGCGGATGCGGGTCGTCAGCCCAGCGATCCAACCAGCTTTAGTCGCCTCCTACGACAAGCTCTGGATACTGTGGTGGTATTCTATGGGTCTCATGTTTCGGTCGACACGCCCCCAACCGCAGGGCTCTATCTCTAATTAAGTTTCTTTAAGAAAATATACGCTACAATGAGGAAAACTTAAATTGGAATCATTAACAATTCGAGGAAATTGGTACACTATCTCGTTCAGAACATGTTTTTATTAAAAATAGATCGCAAAAATTCCTCAAAGTTTGTTGGATATCCACAATTTGTCGAGATCCACTATATTTATTTCCACAATTATATTGAGAAATAATCTCAGAGGAACAAACCTTCCTAATATTTACTTGCAATCCAAATACAGGACATTCGAATTTCATCTTTGAATTTCATTCTTTTTTGTTATATTATTTTGCTTTTATAAAATTTGGTATTTATTATTGTTTTTTATTTGTAACTTAATTGTGTATAGAATTGGTTCCAGTATGACTCTGGTTGATATGGATTGAATTGCCTTGTATTATGCTATTACATGCTTTCGAATGAAAGAAATCTATTATTTTATACAGGGTTATTCAAAATGACGTCTCATAAACCACGTGCACTAGACGCACTTCGTTAATTTAATATACATCAAACAAATCGGATTTTTTTTATTATACAATTCAAATTCGAGTACTTTTTACGTTTATCTGGCGTTTTACGTTTATGAATAAACAGAACTCGAATTTGAATTGTACAAAAACCAAAATATCCAAACGTATCGTAATAACACGAAATCGTATTAGAAATATACTTTACAGACTCCAAAATACCAATTAGACGAATTCGCACAAATTTTGAGCGAATTCGTATTCAGAAAAAGGACAAAATAGTATGCTTGTTTTAATATGTATATGCGTCAGTGATGTTTAAAATTATTCTAGGATAGGTTTGATTGATGTAGTCCAGCATTAATGAAAGTACTTTACTTTCTCTGTTCGTTAGCCGGCATACATATCGTGATCATATATCGTAACTTTTACCTCAATTTCTTCGATAAAAGTTTTTTTAATCAATCGACCCAGCTAATTTATTTTCGAAGACTTATTGTACCATATAGAAATATTAGAGTTCGTAAATTCCACATATCGGATTCAAACAATTTGATGTGTTATTTACTTTTTTTGGGGGAATATAATGTTAATTGTTGAATTCCTTTTGTTTGCTCTAATGCATATTTGACATTTTAATATTGTGTTACTTTAATATGACCAAATAATTCTCACTTGACCTCGTCAACAAATTGTAGGATACGCCAAGTGACATAATCCTTGCTTACCGTGACAGTTATTAAATTGTTAACTTTATCCATCAAATCGAGATTATTAAGATTCAAACTCGATAAAACTGTGACAGAATATAATGTTGGTTAGCTATAAGTAACTTTAGTTATAGAGAATGATTTAAAAAAATCTGGAATTAATCTTAAATCAATTGATTTATGTACAAATATATATGTAAACCATTGTTTTTTTAGACTTTCTATATTTAAATATTATGTATTTATATATTGTTGAGTTTAGAATCCAAGGGCCGTCCCATCGTTCATAACTATGCAATGCGCAGATGGTTCTACGTAAAATCGGTCCTATAGCCGTACATATAGTGGTATCACAACGGACCATCGCCGGTCTAAGTGTGCGGTAGCAGCCACCCAACAATAAGAAAAAAAAATGAATTCTTTATTCTGTTTCTTGAGGTACAGAATATCATCTAGTTACAGAAAATCTTTTATTATGAACATGATGGTGCATATAATCAAATTTTATCCCTTATTGTTATAAAGCTTTTCCCTTATTGTTTATAAATGGCTAATAGAAAAATATTACCTGATAAAAAATTGCATTTTCTAAAAGTCCGGATCATATTTCATATTCCATTCAATGCATCAACAGTAATTTAATATTGAATTTGTAATACGATACAATTTTCACCGCACGGCGTTGTCTCCAAAATTGATGCTTTCCAACGCCTTTCCAGAATGTTCAGGTTCACATTACCACCTATTCCTGCTTCGACAAATGCCAAGTGACCAATACCAGCATTACTACAACAGCCTCAAACCATTACACCCTCAGTTTTATTAGGCACTTGTTGAATGCAGATATCGCTGAGGCATTCACCTGGTTTGCTTCGCACAATTAGCCATCCATCTCCCACATGCAGTTTAAATTTGCTTTCGTCAGAGAACACCACGTTATTCCACAATTCCTTGGTCCAGTTAGAGTGCTCTCTGGACAGCTGGAGCCGACAAATTTTTGAAGATATCTTTAGAAAATGTTTCTGGTGCGAGTGGCGTGCCCTAAGATTTGCGTTCAGTAACATTCTCCGAGTATTTGAACTGGAAATTCCAATACTTGTTACTGTAGCAAGATCGGCTTGGAATTTCGCTGAAGTTTTAAATTGGTTCTGCTTGGAACGAAGAATTAGAAATTAATCTAGCACTGTTGTGGTTTTTCGCGGTCTGCCAGACTCTTAAGACCGCTCTGCTTAAGACCGCTCTGTGTTCCCCGTAGTCTTAAATTTTTTTATAAGATCGACAATTAATGATTTCCCACGTCCTATCCTATCACCAATTTCACGCACGGACAGCTCTTCCTTCCATAACGCGATAACAACACCTTTTTCTTGGTCGTTCAGTTTAGACATTTTGAGTACTTTATTCGCTCTTTTATAATTAAACTCTTTCTCCATAAACATAACTTCAACAACCTATACTTTCAGAGTTCGAGTGAATAACCAAATGCAATCTTAAAATTGGAATCTAAAAAAAAATTAAAACCTTAGGCAATATTTAACGTTTTTAAAGGAATTCGAACTGTCCTGAGTTTTTTGCACAGTACTGTATATATATTATATATATATATATATATATATATATATATATATATATATATATATATATATATATATATATATATATATATATATATATATATATATATATATATATATATATATGTATATATATATATATATATATATATATATATATACCGGGTGTTTCTTTAAAACTGAGACGATCAAATATCTCGAAAAATAGCCACTCCACAGAAAAAATGTCCATAATCAAAATTTAACCATACCGCGGAGGAAATACATTAGTACAAAAAAGTAGTCCCCCACCCCCCACTTTGTAGGTGGGGCAGAGGTAACTTTTAAACTTTGAAGGGGTTGTTGATTCTCCAAATGCAAATAGGTTCTCACCAACCACAGTAAATTTCACCAATTATATTATCAATAGCAATTTGTAATATTAAATTCAAGATTTATTATTTCACAATATAAATTTATTAATGTACACTATAATATTTATTTACACCGTATTTCACAGCGTTTTGGTGATGCGTCTCAATCGAAAGAGAATTGTTATCTAATTAAAAATTATCATAAAACTTCGCGCGGGTGAAGAAGAAGAATCTTGAAAAGGTCGAATGTAATAGGCCGAAAACAACTTTATTATACCCAATGCATGCACGTACACTTTGTGCAGCCATAGGGTGGTCTGAGTATATTCACAAGAACATTATTCAGCTACCGCTGGCCGTATGGTATGACATAACTCTGAATAATATTCAGCTACTACAGGCCATATGTAACGCGGAATAACTCCGGATAATAAAGATATGAATAATGCTCAGCTGCTACAACTTAAGTAGGAAGCCACATTTTTTATTGCAGATACGGATTCTACGACTAAAAGTACGTATAATTTGAATGATATATTTTGCTCGGTTCATGATAGATGGCGTTGTAATCGACGAAATTCAATATTTTCAATTTCTTCTTCTTAGAACACACGCATTCGATTCTGCAATACGTTTGAAATAAAAACATCTCGTTTTCATTGTAAATACTTTAAATTCGTCATCAAAACAATTTATAAAGGTACATGGCAGGTGAATAAAATAATTTTAGCTTAAAATAAGTGTTCAAAATGATGGCCTACGGCTTCAATGCACTTATTAATACGCATTTCAAATGATTGTACACAACTGAGAAGTGTATTTGGTTGAATTTCAGTACACGTACAGCGAGACCATTTAAAATTCGGACAAACGTAATATACACTTATTCATTAGATTATTTACCATCATATCGCCCAGTTTGCGCAGTGGTTAAAAAGCTGCGAAGTGGAGTGGTAGGTACCGGGTTCGAATCGCTATTCGATAGGGGCAGGATGCGAAATGGGATTTTCACCATCGATCGTTTGGGCGTTGCGATTGGTAATTCTAATGAACTAATATGAGACTCTGTAGAGTTAAGAATTCATGTGCTGCCCCATCTTCCATGTTAGTACTATAGGCTGGCATGAAGCTATTCAATGTGCACATGGTTCTACGTAAAATTAGAACTTTAGCCGGCACGTCAGTTACTAGTAGGATGTCACAATGGGCCAATTGAATCTGAGTGAAGGATAACACAAAAAATATTCTGACATATGTCTGATATTTGCTTTACGATTGCCCAAAGGTTTTAAACACACCATCTCAGTCTCGAGACATAAATCCAATAGAGAATTTTTGGCACCTATTGGATACGCAAATAAGAAAACGCCACATCCCAACAAGGTTTAATTGGAAAATATACTTCAGGGAGAATGGAACAAAATTAAACCAGAACTAACAAAAAAATTAGTAAGTTCAGTGCCAAAAAGATTAAAATCTGTGATAAAGCAAAAAAGGTGTGCAACAAAGTGCTAAAACATAAATATTGAAATTCAAATTTATAAAAAATAAGCTAAATTGTCCTATGTCCGAATATTAAATTGTGATGAATTTGTGCCATTTTTTATTAAATCAATTATTTTGTTAATTTATGAATCAATTTATTTATTGTAATTTACACATCATATTACAGTTATAAATAAACAAACATATTCTTATAATAAAAATTATTTTAAGTTCGATATGATACCAGATAATCTAATGAATAATTGTATGTTACGTTTGTCCGAATATTAAATGGTCTCACTGTATATCTGATTCGCTCAATCATGTTCTCACGTGTTGTTGGTTCTTGTTTGTTAATTTTGTCTTTGAGATAGCCCCACAAACAGAAATCTGGCGCAGTAAGATCTGTTGATCTGGCGGGCCAATTTATCGGACCAGCTCTACCGATCCAGCGACCATTGAAAAAACGATCAAGTACTTCACGTGACACCACCGAATAGTTTGCAGGACAACCATCATGTTGAAACCTCATGTTCAGTCTCACTTCTTAGCTCAAATTTTCAAGTAATATTGAAAGTTCATTTTCCAAAAAGATTCGGTACATTTGACCATTCAAGTTGCCTTCAATAATGTGGGGCCTATGAGTTTGTTGCCAATTATTCCACACCACACGTTGACAGTCCAAGGACGCTGATGTTCAACTTGACGAAGCCAGTGCGGATTTGTAACACTCCAATAATGCATGAATTGAAAAAATTGAATTTCATCGATTACAACGCCATCTACCATGAACCGAACAAAATATTTCATTCAAATCATACGTACTTTTAGTCGTAGAATCCGTATCTGCAATGAAAAATATGGCTTCGTATCTTAGTTTAAAGCTTCCCCGTCCCACCTACAAAGCGGGGATGGGGGACTATTTTTTGCACTAATGTATTTCCCCCGCGGTATGATTAAATTTTGACTATGGACATTTTTTCTGTAGAGTGGCTATTTTACGAGATATTTGATCGTCTCAGTTTAAAAGAAACACCCGGTATATATATATATATATATATATATATATATATATATATATATATATATATATATATATATATATATATTTATATATATATTTATATATATATATATATATATATATATATATATATATATATATATATATACATATATATATATATATATATATATATATATATATATAATATAAATGTTTATTTTTCCTCTCATTCCAGATAAGCTGACCGTCGCGTGGTATAGTTAAATCAAAGTAAGTATTCTATTTCATATACAGTTTTAGGTTATGTAAATTACGGAAATTTTACTAATGGTCAAAAGATTATAATTTTTGTTTTGAATATAATAAGAGCTTATTGTGTTGTGGGTGGTATGTGTCAAGCTCTCGACATAACAAATATTCGTTGGGTAAAACATGTTCAAACATATTACTAATATTATATTTGTTGCACAACGTTTTTATGTATGAGTACAAGGATATTTGTTACAAAAGGTTATGTTTACAATATAAAAATGTAATCGCCTTATCATTAAAACGGATTTTTTATTTTATTCAACAAAAGTCGTAATAAACTTGTTTATATTAGCTCTATGAAATTAGTCTGAAAAATTAGTGTTAACCATAATAGTGTATCGTTAAGTATAAATATGCATTCGTAAGGTGTATCCGTGTAAGTGTGGAATAAAACTATAGTACCATCCGTTAAAGCCGATCACAATTCACACTTAAATTGTTCACAATTCAAAAGCCAACATACATAATAAAATTTACTAAAAAAAGCAAAAGTATTATTAAAATAGTTTTAAGTCACACATCAATAAAGTTTTATGAAAAATCTTTTATGAATAATATTAAGAAATATACAAATCATTTTTTTTTGTTGTGTCCTCCGTCACTCAGGCTCAATCAGCTGTTTGTGACTACGACGTGCGGCTATAGGTCCGATTTACGTGGAACCATCAGTACATTGCATAGCTCCATGCCAGTCTATAATAATCATATGGGACATGGGTCGGTCCATGGATTCTAAACTCAACATTGAATCATAGATGTGCTCATTCTCACCTCTGATGGTCATCAGATGGTGAAAAATCCCTTTTTCATCCTGCCCTTATCGAGATTCGAATCCGGTACCTCCCGTTTCAAGCAGTTTTAACCGCCATTTAAGTGATAAGTTTAACAATTAGTGTGGTTTAACAATTAAACAATTAAAGTGATTATTTTGTAAAAAATAATTTCAATCAAATAAAAATTTGATATTTTAAGTTCAAAAATATTCCTTATAGTAGAATTTTTATTTTTTATATTTTAAATATATTTCGGCAATCAAGTTGCCATCTTCAGTATTTATCATGAGTTCATCATAAATACTGAAGATGGCAACTTGATTGCCGAAATATATTTATAATATAAAAAATAAAAATTCTACTATAAGGAATATTTTTGAACTTAAAATATCAAATTTTTATTTGATTGAATTTAAAAGAGGAATAAGTCACACATAAGAGAAATTCTTAATATGAATTTCAACAAAAAATAATTTTTCGTCTATAATTTAGTCGAAAAACTTATTAACCTAAATTTTAAATTGGTTACCAGGAGCTAATTGATATTTTGCTAATGCAAATACCCATTTTATATGGGTTTCTTTATTATTCTATAATTATAGAATGTGCAACAGATACTTTAAAAAATTTCGTTAAATTTGGACTCATTGAGTTTGAAACGAACGCATGTCCCTGTGGTTCAATAAAATAGCTTCATTGCCATTTAATCTTAAACATAGATACGTATTATAGAGGCGGATACATAGAGGTGTTTCACATTTGTAAAACGAAACATAAGATTTAAATTTATCAGAGACAGCATGTTAATTCTGAACTTTAAATCAGCATTATCACAACAATACTGTCAATTTGCGTATTACATTGCATTTGTTCGATATTCTCAGATATTAAAGCGATTACCATAGACACTTGATTGCTTCAGTCGCACGCTTGTCTTAAATTTAAATATACCTGGTGTACGCCACAATCAATTTCCCAGTAAAACATAAGTACTTGAAAAGAATCATCCGTCGTGGCGAAAACCTTGTCCAGAAACTGCCTGGTTTGGTTTGATCCCACTTTGGTAGCTGTCAATAGTTTAATACGAAAATATGTATAATATTTAAATATAATATTACATTTGTTCAAAATTTATAATTGAAAATTTCACTGTAATTTAATCTTATTGATTTTTGATGAAAGACTTCTATTTACTATAGTGCAAAAAAGCAGCGATCTACTACACTATGTTAAACTATGTTAAACTTTATTCCATAAAGTTTCCATTCCAAAATTAATCCAATTAACTTCAGGCGGATGATTTTTCTTTTATCTCTTCGTGGTCCTTGTGATGAATTCCTCATAGGATAAATAATCATTGAAAATCTTTGCGGTCTGATAATTATAGTAACAAAAACTGTTATACCACACAAAGATTTAATCCAGATCTCGAATGACTCAGTTGGCCAAGGTTTTAATGTATGGTACAATATGGCACATCCCTTGAATTGCGATCATTGCTGAGTTGTACCTAACCATTCACGACTTTTCCATTTACAAAAACCGTTTTGTACCTGTCCTTCTAGCAAGTATAACTTTATTTTTTCTTGCGATTGTAAATCTAACTTTCGATCGCGCTTTGATTTAGTTTCACTATATAGAGAGTCTGTTAAGTGGGAGATTATCAATATTTCAGTACACATTTCACAGTACAGTATTCAGTATATTACTTCATTTATCGAACTTTGGCAGTAGGATCGTTTTGTATTTCTGATTATCTTCCTCTCCACTCTCTTTTTGAAACGTCAACGTATTCGAATGTTTAGGTTTTAAACCTCTTTGGTGAATGAAGAACGCTTTCATAAATTGCAGAGTTTAATTATGATTGAATAAAAGCCAATGGTATTCAGTTACAATCGTACTTCAGATTTTTGGTTCGGAAACGTAAATTAAGATGAAATTAAATTGAATTTGCAGTCTTCTGGATTAATCTAACCAATCTGGCGTTGTACATAACAAAAACTAATTAAAATACAATCAATGCGAGTCTAGCTATCTTTGAAAGTTCTGTAGTGATAACATAAAATATTTTGGTTTATTTTAGTAATATATCTTAATCAATTCTTAAAAATCTAACGAACTAATTTTTTGTATCTTAAATCAACCCATATAATAAATATCTGTCTTTCTCTATATATCTAATCTGATGTAATTAGATTAGATAAATTGAGCTAATCTTTTATAGAGCTAATATTATAATCTATCTTTTATAGAGCTAAATTTTATAATTAAAAATTCCCATTGACATCTTGTAAATGGAAATCTTTATATACATTGAGACAGTTAACGCCTTAAAATTGCTCAGCCCGTGAATAATTTTCTATTCACTTTCATTAAAACTTTCGTAGTTTTGATTATTGAAATCGCAAATACACACAACATCTCAATATCCTCTTAAAAAGCGTTTGCATATGACTATGTTTCGGTTTACTTCATATAGCACGATATAACCCATATTTTTCGTATTTTGGCCTGTCCGTGTATGAATACATACAGTAGAATCTTCCATAGTGTTTTGCATTTTAATCATGTTTGAAGTTTTATAGGAGAATTTAGGTAACGTTTTAATACTGGTGAGGTTTTACTGTAGCGACATGTATATTAATGATAGAAGGGATTGAAGATTAATTTATACGGTATAGTGTTATACATTCAATATATTGACAAAAATAGAATTGTTCAATAGAAGTTATCTATTGATTGGTAAGATTTTTTTAAAATTAGAATTAATTGAATGTAATTCGCTAGTGTTTTGAATAGTCAATTTAAGGTAGGTTGGTTGATACATTAGGAATTGATCTGATTTCATCAAGTTGTCTGATAACTATTGGTTGTATTTCTTAACGAAACCGATTTGTATTGTTTTGAAAAATCTTTTATTGAAATAATTTTGTTTTATTTATATGGGTATCAGTTAATAAGATTTCTAGAATGACATGTCGCAATGGGATAATTTTTGCTTGATTGGTGGTTTTGGTGAGAAAGTTTATTTGATTTCCAATTAGCATCTACTTTACTGTATAAATCAAGCGCTTACCAACTAAAAGACTTTCTAAAAAGGATGGCTGCTTTTGTGATTTCTTTCATTAAATGTAATATGTTGTAGAAGAAACCTACTTATGTATGATGTTTGTTCTTAAATTAAAAAACGGACATAAGAGTAGGTTGTATAATGGATTGGAATGAATGATCAGGTTAGCTAAATATGACTGCACTAGTCTATTTATTTATTAAAATCAATTTCCGTATAAACGAATTAGATCAGTATATTAGATAAACATATTGTATATTAAAATGCAGTCGGGTCATCACGTATGTAAATTACTGTTGCGCTAAATAGAGTAGGGTTGCGGATAGGAACACATCTATAAAAACATTAAACGCATAAAATAAGATCACTCGAATATCTAACTTAAATAAAGTACTCCAGTTTATTTACTGTTGAGTGTTGAGAAATACGAAAAATACATATGATGAAACATAGCATTACAGTAACCTAATCACAACTACCATATATAATAATAACTACCAAACTTAATTCTCTAAGTTGATTAAATCTTTCTTATTCTAACCTACTCAATTTAATTGAGTAGTTAATTAATAAAATGAAAGTCATTATTTTCAAGCGGTTATCGCGGTATTGTTTGTGTGACTAACATCCTTATTCCTTATAAACCTATAGTCTAGACGCAAGCAGGGCCTAGTTCGGCATTATTTTGTAATATGCTAAGCTTCATGTATCATTTGATATTTTGTTGCACATATTCTAAGAATGTGCTGAACATACCTATAGATTTCCGAAAAAGAGGCCTGTTAGTCTCAATCATATCATATCATTAAGGGTTTCAATTTTGCTTTTCGTAACAATATCAAAATGTTAAAATGTAAGATAAAAAAGCTAACTATTACCGAATTATGTATTACTCAGCAATGGGCACTGCCTTTTTGTGAAGTTTACTAACGACATCACAAAAATAATCCAACTTTGTTTTTGTTCTTGTTTGCCAATGACTCAATCAAATTTCTATGTTCCAACTACCACAGGATATTGAAATTGTTAGTGCATGATGCTTTATAAAACTGAGTGCTATTACTCTAAGTTACTCGAACGGAACACGAAAGTTATAGTCAATTTTTTAAATCAAATGACTAAAATAATCTTTAAATAATTTTTTTTTCTGTATTTTCTGCATAAATAAAACACTCACAGGTGCTGTTCAATAGAGTTTAAGGTATACTAGATATTTTATTTCACGATTTGAGAAATAAGATGCTAGTTTGCTATATTAAAATATATAGTAATCCAAACCATTAAATATGATGGCCACATTTTTCTGGTGTCGAAAAGATGTTTGATTTTAAAAATACATAATGCAAGCAGCAAGAAATTAACTTATGTAAGATACACATTTTCAACCGACTAAAATTTTCAAATTAGAATTGTTTACAAAAGTTATTTTATGGCATATAAACTTTTAATATACGAGTATTTTTTAATTTTAAGTTTTTATATTTTTTATAACTTTTTAAATAAATAGCTACTAACTCGCAAGGAAACATTTATTACTTAAAAGTATTTTTATTTTATTGGAATTTTCTTTAATAAATTTATGTTTTATATTTGTAATCAATATATTCGCTTATTGATGATGTCAATTTCTTTACGTCACCAATAAGCATAACAGTTTACGTTATCAATAAACCTTATTTATTATTCATTTATTTATTGTACTTTTATAAAAAGAAAGTCAATGATTATATTGTCACTAATTTTCATATAGTCACTGATATGAATGTTGATTTTCCAAACAAAATTGTATTTTGCGATAAAGCTCACTTTTGGTTCAATGGGTACGATAATAAATATAATTGTCGGATATTTTTTATTTATTTATTTATTTTTTTTTATTTATAACCGATATAATCATCAAGCCTTGCCGAAACACAATTTCATTCAGATAAAATTACTGTTTGATACTTTATGGTCGGTCGGAATCATTGGTAAATGTTTTAAAAAACGATTATGGGAGGAATGTTGCAGTCAACGGTGAACGGTAGAGAGACATCATTTTTAACATTTTTGTACCACAATTGGCTGACATAAATCTTACTGATATGTGGTTCCATCAGGACGATACCATATACCACACAGTGTGGAATATGTGTTGGTACTCGTATCAAAGGAGTTTTTTCGAATTGATCAACATGTAAGATTTAATTGGCTTCGATCAAATACAAAGTCAGTAACATCAAACCTGTTCTTTGCAAAACTACTCGGATGGTAGAGACTGAAATGTTTCAATTTGTCCTATTTAAAATTTTATATATTTGTTTGAATGAGATGCCATCGTTTAAAGTCGGGTCACTTATTCTTATTCTATTTTATTCTTTTTATGTTTTATATTTTGTTAAATACTATACGATTTCACTTTAATGTTTGTGAAAATATAAAACTACATTTACACTTGCGCGTAATTCAAACAGAATTCTATCAATATTTTAAAATGTAATTAGAACAAGAACACACGATGACGACTAAATATATAGAGATGTTTATATATATATATATATATATATATATATATATATATATATATATATATATATATATATATATATATATATACCATAAAAATACATACATGCGACTATGTATAATAATATGTGTGGCATATGTAATGAAACTTTCTCTTCAAAGCGCAGTACTTTCATCAGGCATTTTCTAAATTTATTTTGTTTTGTGCACAAACAAATTGAAAATTTAATGACTTTTCCATTATATACTTAATATCTTTTTTTATTATTATTATTATTTTAAATTGTAAGTATCGTACTACTAGAAAAAAACAGCCCCATAAGACACAGCGAAAACTGGAAAATCGATTTTAACGATTGGTAGATGTTTGTTTTGTTAGCCCTCAATGTTTTCTTATTCTTAATCAATGAATATGAAATCAAATTTTAAAGTTTATATTTTACTAGCGGGTTCATCACTGAATATGGTTGGTCCGACAACCCGATGATTCTCGATATCTATGCGTTTCATACTTTACAATATCATTCAATGAAATCATAATGTACTTTAATAAGAAATAATATACGGCTTGTGTGTGTTTAAAGGTTCATAATTTTAAACTGCTTTATTGGATTTTTTTGACTTTACATATCCCCAAAGAAAACAATCTAATAGAGTTAGATCACTCGATATCGGCGGCTAATTAATAAATCAATGGTCATGAAATTAGTCTTTTATTGAATATTTCTTTGAGTAATTTAATTATATTCCGCGATGTGTGCATGTGGCACCGTCCTGTTAGAATAACATATCAGCAAAATTTATACCAGCCAATTGGAGTACAAAAAAGTTGGTCACTCATATTTTTCTATCGTTCATCGTTGACTGCAACATTTTTCCCATAATCGTTTGTGAAGAAATATGGACCAATGATTACGCCGGCCATAAACAGTGACTTTCTGTGAATGTAATGGCGTTTCAGCTGGTAGATTACATTGACTCCAAAACCGACAGTTATGTTAATTAACGTTTCCATTGAACCAAAGGTGTACTTTATCAATGAATAAAATTTTGTTTGGAAAATGAACATTAATATGAATTGGTGCTTCAGCTCATAAGCCGAATTATCAGCGTATGTGATGATCATTGAGAGGATGGTTTTAAATCATGCACAAGTTGAACTATATAGGCTCGTAAACCAAGATTTGTAGATAAAAGGTGCCATAATGTGGATGGACTCATCTCCACTTGCTAAGGACGAGATCGGATTGATTGATTTTTGTCTTTCTCATGCTATAACGCTGTACAGCGTCTAGAGCCTAATCGATGCGCACTGTTCGACACCTAACTGAATGTGTATTATCATTTAGATTAAAATTGGTACAAAACAAATCCTTAGTTAACCGAATTAACCGCCTGTGATAGACGATTATGACACCGTAAAATGCACGTAATGCACGGAGAGTTTGGACGAACAAAACAAATAAATATTTCAACAATTTGCAAGCGTCGCCCTGGCGTGAGTCAAATCATAATCAATTGTAAAACCAAACATGACAAAGCAAATGTCAACTGTCGGGTTGTAAAACAAAACAGTAAACTACATTTTCAATGAATGTTTTTTCATTTCGTTTGCTCAATAGAGAATTCTATTGACACTACAAAGATTGTATGTACAAATGAATGTCTAAATTAACCAAAATAAATAATTAAATTTTATCAAAAAGCCGTTATGGTTTATAATATGATATCAAGTAATATGATCACTGCAAAAATACTTGTTTATGTTCGCTACCAACATGCAGATGCAATGTTTGATGTAACATAAATCGTTCTTGAAATATATTATAGGGACAAACATATTGTGTTCGCTGGAGGAAAAGGTGCTCGTTGGTAACATGGTCACACGTATCATGTAATGTTTGCTCGAACACAATAGTTAGTTGTCAAAACCACTATATCTTTATTTATATGATTGTTGCAAACTGACATTCATTTATCTAGCAGTGACTAGAATTTGGACTAGTGTGGTTTTACATTAGATATTGTTCCCAATACACCAGCATACACTTTTAGAAAATTGGGAATAAAAATTGTTAATTATAGCAGTTAGGAATTATGTACATTTTTATTTTTCCAATTATCGGGAATTAACCAGAGTAGGCCCATTCATAAAATAAAGTAAGCTTATGATTCGTAACTAAAGTAAAAATAGAATTACGAAACGAATAAGAAACATTTTTGGCACTACCATAAAGTAAATGCTTTCAATTTTTTACGAGAACCGGAAACATTTTTTTCTAACAAAAACCCCAAAACCAATTTTGTTAAATATATTTATCTTAAATGATTTACTAAAAGAAATCCTGAAAGCAAATTAACTATGCCAAAATTAAGACGCTTAATATTTTTTTTTAAGTTAACAATTGTTAATTAAAACGATATTTGTATTTAATCTATGGCGCAACATTCAAGCTGCACCATATCCCATTATTTTCACTTTATTTTAAATATATTATGGGATGCATTGTTCAATTTGGGAGCCTTGTGGTTTTATTTAATATTTTATTTACTATACAAATTAATTACTAGTTTTGATCCAAGCTAACAGACAAGAAGGCATGTTAGTAAACCTATTTCTATCTTCTGAGATATAAGCAAAATACGAAAAAATCAACTTTCGTAATGATTGTTGATGCTTTTGCCACTTTCTAACCATTTATATAGCTGTTTCTTATCATTTACATACATGTTTATTTTCAAAGAAATGTTCTCTTATATTGGTATTGGTCAGAGTTCACGCAGTAACTTCCAATCGTTCTCACCGTGTGATGGTTTATAAAATTATCAAATAATTAATAAGTACATTGCATAAATGGCAAAGTGCTATAGAGTTAATTATTATTTTATGTAAAACGATATTTGTAATATTCTATACAATACAATAATTTTTACCGAATTTGTATTTAAAATAAATAAAACTCATAAAAAACTTTATTTTATGTGATGATAAAAAAATATAATTTATTTATTAGACTTACATTTTAAATGATATAGCTAAAATAAGTTTGACAGGGGAAAATGGTTTCCAAAGCGAATTAAATTATTAGCAAAGAAAATCATTTTATTATCACATAAAATCAAATTTTACGTGTTTTATTTATTTTAAATTAAAAATTGAGTAATAAAGTTTATTTTAAAATATATTGTGTAAAGCAATAAACAATAATATGGCATCATCCTTTTAATTATAAATAAAATTTTGCATATCGATATAAATGATTTAACAGTTGTTTTTCACGAAATACATAAGATTTACAACCACAGTGCATCATTTCAACGACTCTAATTTAAAATCGTTGAGATATTTAAGATTTCAATAATAATATATTTTATATATTAATTATTATAAATCCTTTGAAAAATTGTTCATTCTTTTGATGTAAGATTCGTACAACAACTGAGTCATATACAATTTAGAGAGGCGACTCTTAGAATTTGACATTATAGTAGAGAATTATACATAAATTCAGATTAACAGGATATGAATGAATGGAACATTAAAAAAAATCTTTACAATAATCAAGGTATATAATATCAAAAATATCTTTTAAATGATATTCTCGTATGTGTAAATTTATCGAGTTGACCAACAATGTATAACCTCTAAATCGATCACTATATAGAGATTATTGTGATATATGCAGTGAATTGAAAAAATACCGAAACCTTTTAAAAACCAATGAAAAATTCATCTACAGATTTATTTATTTATATATCCAAAGCAGGTAAACGGCGCTATTGTATCATACGCCTTACACAATGTATTTAATTTATTAAAATATATTTAAATTTTTTATTAAAAAAGCGAAACGGAGAATGAGTATCAGGTTCATTCAATTGAAATTCTTAAAGACGTAAAAATGATTAATAGTATTATTAATAGTTAATTCCTGTAAATGACACTCGAATTACGAAATGTACTATAAAAATTTTGAGAGAATTCAAAAATAGAAACAACCACAAAAACTTTTGTTATACTACTTTAAGTAATAGAAAAAGTCTTCTATGTGTTTAAGGGCACCTTTCAACTCTTTCTCAAATGTTTCTTTTAACGTCCACTTATAATCTTACGCCGAATGCTAGTTCAAGATGGGTTGGGTTGGCGCATTAGTTCGGCATTCTCAACAGGAGGTTGTATTTCTGTTCACTCAAATCATCGATCGTGATCGAATCGAATGACGCTCCTATCGGAAATCCTTGAAAGATATAGTGTATAATGTACTTGAATCGATATCATAAATAAATCGTGTTTTATTATGCGCATGTCAAAGAATAACAAAATTATTACTAAACTAATTTTATAATTATTCGTATTTACTATATAATAAGAAGTTTTTTCATAAAAACAACAATATTTATCAACATTTACTAATATTTTTCAAAGTACAATTTCTACAAGTTCTCCCAAAATAAAACTGAAAAAACATAACCTCAAACGGTTGGCGTAAAACTTATCATAAGAATTTGACAATAAAACGAAATTTAGAATTTTTCAAATTTTGCTTTTTCCTTTTTTTGTGGTTGTATAGAATGTAAGCACATTAAAACATTCTTTAATAATTGCAAAAAAGAACAATTCAGAGTTTTTCGATCACTGGACTATGGCTACGTGGAAAACATGAAATGAAAATTAAAAAAGTTTCAAGTACTAAATTAGAGCCGTGAATGTTAAAATCCGTTAAAATGAGTGTTTGTTAAAATCCGCGATAATTAGTTTATTATATATATATATATATATATATATATATATATATATATATATATATATATATATATTTATATATATATATATATATATATATATATATATATATATACATATATATATATATATATATATATATATATATATATATATATATATATATATATATGTATATATATATATATATATATATATATATGTATATATATATATATATTTATATATATATGTACACGGAAAAAAATAATTTACAACAAACAAGTAAACGATTTTCTTAGTTCTAGTAAATTAAAATTATATCATGTTTTGCTTAATTTGAACATAGTATAATTGATTTGAGCAATTATTATATAAAATAAGTAAATTATGTCATCATTCAAGAAAAGGTCAATTTACATAAATCGAGAAAAAATTACTCATTTGAATCGATTATTTTTATGAGTATTTAGCTGCTTTGATGATTATTATATTTTGAACAATATTTTTGTGGCAGTTGGAAATCAGTAAATAGTTCTTATTATATGACGAACCTGCTAAATTCCAGTTTAAATTGCATAGTCTACACAAATTTTGCTTAACTCATGCGTAATTGTATTAAGTATGGTACGAAGTTAGTTTTAGTGTTAAATCCACGAAATCGAGAGAACAAGTGAAATAATAGCATCAGGTTTAATACGTTTATTGTACAAACATAGGAACCTTCTATATCAATGTTCCTTATCAAGAATATTACTTGTCATTAATTAAAGTTAAAGACACGAAT